>JAGFPH010001636.1:100374-120123 GCA_018207615.1 Philaenus spumarius | reverse complement strand
TGCTTAAATTAAATGCTGAATTAAATCAGCATCGCTTGATCGTGTTTGGCATTTACACATCCCAATAAAACACAATACTTATATTTAAAGACGTCGAAATTATGCTACAAGCAAAAATACCAACATACCAAAATAAATCACAATAGTGTATTCAAAACATAACCCTGGCCGTACAACCAGTATTTAAAACAATTACCAATAAGTTAAATCAATACTTGTAAACTTTAATTTAATTAAAATATTTTTCTGCAAAAATTAAGACAACACATTTTCCTCCCACATCTACATACGTATTTATTGTATCTTCAAAAAAAAACTAAGGAATTTTACAAAAAAAGTTCATTCAAAATTCGGCCGATTTTTTTCAAGCGATTTTTGGTAAAGACCAAAAAGCCAGCCTAGCACCACTTATTAGGGTTTATTTACCAATCTCTCTTCATCGCGGGTTGGTACACTAAATTGGTTGGTTAAATCTGTAAGGAACAGATCAATAATAATGCATCCTCAGTGGTTCAGTGATAGAATGCTTATCTCTATATTTACCCACACAATACAATAATACAAATATATACGATTTGATACATTAGCCTACACTTATGCTACATACATCTCCTTTACTAGATATTACGTTCGTAGGACAGACTGGATCAAGAACTCGGTAAACAAAGCTACTGAATTTACTTCCGTTAAACTTTTGACTCCAGACTCAATGTGATATCGATAGACAAAGTATTCTGTTTACTCACTCAAATCTCGTTTTACTGCAGAACCGGTTTCATCCTTCAATCTCGTGTAGACCTCGAAGTGATGACCTGACTCGTGCTGTCCAGCTTCCGACCCTTAGCTTCACAATACTTGGCCAAATCTCGACCTAACGTCCCTAGCAAACTGGCCTAGCTTCTGGCCCCACACTTTAATAGACTGGCCTCGAATCTAGATTAGGTTATGCTTATATAACCCATCTAACTTCCGTGTTGACAAACTACACTGTTCTTATGTGCAACACAAAAACACTTCCGCCATGCTCATCCTTCCTTATTATGCTACCTTGTTTACCTCCATCTGTCTTACGCAAAGTAATATCTTTACACTAAACATACTAACTCTAATAATTAATATAAAACTAATATATATCTTTTATTACACCCCATCAATTCGTATCAGAAGTCAAGTTAGTAGTGCCTTTTAAGTTAAGTTATGCCTTTTGTAATTTTCAAAGAAAAAAACTTAGATTCAGAGTACCTTAAACAAAATTATATACCTAGTATAGGGCTTTTAATAAAACAAGAAGAAAAGATGATGCAAGTAAACTAGTCTTTTAATAGTGTACAATATGATATTCTTTAGTAAGCAATATTTGATATTTGGCATTATGAGACATGTCGACTTCCAGCCTGATATAGATAAGGAAATAAACATTTATTACATATAGAGCATAATTGTTTCTTCTGTAGTAGAATGATTCTTCTGTAATTTTCTGTAGTAAAAATGACCATGACATATATTGTTGTTAGCTCTGTTAGCCTAAGAGTTTTTCTGTTGTTAGTGCTCACAAATCCTTCCCCTCTCCTCCACCTCTCACACATAGGCACCTTATCAGATAGTTCGACTAACAGAGTTGACAGCTGCAGACGTTATGGTTTAATACGGTCAGTGAGAAATACCTTGAATTTCAGTTAGGTATGGTACTGTAGTTTTGTCATCGGTCCAGAAAGCCATGTGTTTCAGCTTACGTTTTTTTGTATGTACGGTATAGTGTTTTGTATAGTTTTTAATCTATTTGTATGTAAAGCCCGTCTCAAGTTAAGTTGAGGCAACGAGGGTGAGTAATTAGGGTCGGTATTGCCCACCATAAAACAGACCCGTATTTAATGCCACTTGAGTTAACCAGTAGCATACTCTAGTATAAAATTGCAATTCTGTTGTATGTCTTAATAGTCCGGCATCTATAGGGGGTTGAGTATGCACTGAAAGTGTAACGCATTTTGACTTTTGATTGTTGTTGGGGGCACCTTGGAGATGACCAAAACCGATGTTGTCGCCCTCTCAGCAGGTGCACAACTTGGGGGGAGGGGGGGAAGTAGCGCGGTGCGCGTTCTATAAAAGCGCTTAAATCTCGTGAAAGAGACGTGATAGAAACATGCTCTAAACGGCATTTTATTAAAAACATTATGTTCTTAAAAAAATGTCATTAGCAAAAATCCCGTATCTGCAAAGGAAATTGAGAAATGTATGTATATCTTTAAAAGTACCATATTTTATTTATAATTGCAATAACTGATAACGATTTCATTACTATTAAATTATATTATACTATTAATCAATATATTTTCATGTTATTTCATCACTCATCAAATAGTTTTTTATTTCAAAATATTCTGTATACGCTAGGTTTCCGGAGTAGTGGGGAACTGCGCGGGGGAAGTAGCGCGGGGGCACGATCTATAAAAGTGTTCATATCTCGTGAAGTAGACATGATAGAAACATGCTCTAAACGACGTTGTATTACACACATTATGTTCTTCGAAAAATGTTACAAGCAAAAACCATATACCCGTAATATAAATTAAGTAGTTTAACATTTTCTTTTTTAATATGTACTTTAATCTCAAAATAACGGGTCCTTTGCTGTTTAAACCATAACAACGTGCCACATTATACCTGAAAAAAACTACATATTTATACATATAAAAAGGTATTATCATATTTTATTTCTTACTTGTTATTTTATAAATGGAATTTCCTCTTGTGAGAATGAATTCTTCAGCCTTAACTTTATCACTTGATTGTCTTTGAAACTTTCACATAGCCTACTATATACACTTAATTGAAATTAAAAAAAATAACTTATTGTGTTTAAAATTGAAATAAACTTTTATGAGATGTTTGATTAAGATAGAGAGTCAATTAAACAATGTTTGGCAGATTTTATAAGCCATTCTCTTTGATTTTATTTTCATCTTCTATGTGTGATAGCGTTGTTTTCGGGTTTTTACAATTGTCATAGCATTTGCAGTAGGAGCAGCAGGAACAGTTGTTGGAAAAACAGCCACAAGTTGCCTTGGAGCAGTTTTTGGAGTTGCATGGTTTAAGTAACGTAGTAGGAGTAAGGGTCATTTCCATAAAAAGAGGGTTTAAGTTTCCAAAACTATCTTGGAAAAATCCGTACTTTAATAAATCTAAAGGTTCGATTGCAGCACTTAGGGACTTTTCCCAATAGTACAGTTGGGCACTACACAGTAACAGATGTAATTTGTAACTGTCTGTTGTGCAAGACAGTTTTCTTATATCATTGACGACAGAAGAGTGTGTTGTTATTTGGATGTAGCGACTTTCATTGCAAGTTTCTCCTTTTCTTCTCAATAACTTCAAATAGAATGCTTCTAGTTTTGTCACAATATCATCTGATAGTTGTCGTTTATTTAAAAGCTGTAAAATACCACACATTTTTTCTGTTATCATTGAATAGTTCATCATGTTCACCTGCAGGTTGATATAACACCATCGATGTTACGTGCGTTGTCTCTTTCCCGTCGTACGTTTCCTCATTGAAGTGGTCTTTATCTTTTTTTTTTTTTTTTTTTTTTTTTTGGATAGAGTAGTGATAAGCCTCCTTACCACTGCTGCGACCCATATAGATCTATTGTGGTATACTTCCCCTTCTAGTGATCATCTCAAATCCCTTTTAGGTCTCTTACGAAACCAATAAGGGTCCCGGGATCAACACCACGGACCTCTTCCGGGCTAACAAAAGCATTTCCAAGAGCCGTAAATCTTCTCCAAGCGAGAGCCTCGCACTCGCACAGCAGGTGTTGAGCCGATTCAGTTCCGAGGGAGCAGAATCGACAAGAGTCTTCCGAGACCAGCCCCATTTTTTTTAGGTGGTATTTGGCCGGGCAATGACCAGTGAGAATTCCCACAATCCGTCTAAGGTAGTTCCTACCCAATAATAAAAGCTTCTGTGCTTTTGACTTAGAGAGACAGATAAACATTTTTGCCTACCTAAGCCCAGGAGCATTGTTCCAATGTGTGGACCAAGTCTTCTCCGTCCAGACTTCAACAACATTTTTCAGATGGCTTTTAGGCCTCCCACAGAAAGGTTCTGGACCAATGAAGGGCTTTTTAGCTCCTATTTCTAGCAAGTCTATCTGCTGCCTCATTGCCCTTAATATCTACATGACCAGGCACCCATTTAAGAGTAACTTCATTGAGTCTAGCCATGTCATTCACTGCTTTAAAACAGTCCCAAACTAGCCTTGATTCAAAGGTGAATGATTCAAGTGCCTTTAAGGCTGCTTGGCTATCAGAAAGGATGTCAATCCTAGCTCCCTTAATCCCTCTTTTTAGGATTTCACAGGCGCAGAGATCTATCGCAACGACCTCCGCTTGAAAGATTGATGGTAAGGCTCCCATAGCCCTAGATAAACTGCACCTAGGACCATAGACTCCTGCACCAACTCCGCTGGCCATTTTGGAGCCATCCGTATACCATTCTTGTATGTGTCCATGTCCAGCACTACCTGCCTCCTGGAGACCATCTATCTTCACTGTGAAGGAGTGGTCGACATTAAGTGTCCTTCTCATCACATCAGACACCATAAGGTCCACCTTGAACCCATGAAGCTTTTGCAATATGGTCAAGTGACCTACCAGATCTCCTGGTTTATAGTTATGGGTCCCCATCATCGCCAGGGCAGATCGCAACGCAACCCCCCGCACATAAATGTGCAGAGGAGGCAGATCGAGAAGTACCTCCATAGCTGATGTGGGACAAGAGCGCATGGCTCCACAAATCCCTAGGCACGCTAGCCTTTGTAGTTTTTGCAGCCTGTTTTTGGCACCAGTCTGTTTGACCTTCTGCCACCATACCAAGGCCGCATATGTGATAATTGGCCTAATAATGGCAGTGTATGACCATGCAGCCATTTTGGGGGTAATGCCCCATGTTTTACCATAGAGCTGATTACTAGCCCAAATAGCCCTGGTAGCTTTTTTTAGAACTGCTTCCAACTGAGCATTCCAGAGAAGCCCTCGATCAAGAATTAATCCAAGATACTTAGCCTCCCCCGAAAGCTCCAGTCGGACCCCATTGATAGAGGGGAGTTCTATCATCAGTTTCTTTCTTCTGGTGAAGGGGACAAGTACGGTTTTGGCCGGGTTGATACTTAGGCCCTGCCCCTGACACCAGTTCCAGACCAGATCCAGAGCTTTTTGCATGAGCTCTGATATAGTATCGTCATGTTTACCATGGATTACTATCACAAGATCATCAGCATAGCCAATAGCCTCAAAGCCCTTGACAGCCAATTTGACCAACAGTTCATCAACTACTAAAGACCACAAGAGAGGAGAAATAACACCTCCCTGCGGACAGCCTCTTACGGACCGTGTTACTAAAGAGTCATCTTCGTTTTTTACAAAGATTCTTCTTTGAGCAAGCATGGAGCAGATCCAGTTAGCTGCTCGGATGGGTTCCACCCCTTTAGAGATGGCAGCCCTTTTAATGGACGAGAACAAGGTATTGTCAAATGCCCCTGCAATGTCCATAAATGCACATAAGGCAACTTCCCCACACCTAAGGGCATGTTCAACCTTACCCACAAGCTCATGAAGTGCAGTAATGGTTGATTTACCAACTTGGTATGCATGTTGGCTGCTATGCAGTGGTTTAACACTCAAGTGAGTACTCCTAATGTGCTGATCCAGCACCTTCTCAAACGTTTTTAAAAGAAACGAAGATAGGCTAATTGGTCTAAAGCAGGGGTCTCCAAACTATTTTACTCAAGAGCCGTATTGAAATTTCGAGGTGGTATGGCGGGCCAACAGGGTCTGGGCGACTTGTCTCCCAGGGTGGAAAATTTGACACTTGGAAACAGTGTTTTTTTAGCATTTCCAGTCTATGTTTACAAATAAATTAATTTTTAAACATAAGTTTTAAGTGTCTCTGAGTCTAACTTATATGATTTTTAACTCTTTTTTTATACCAACATAATTAATTTTTATTGGTTAAAGTTAAATAAAAAGTAATAAGCATTTTAATTACAAAGGTTAAAAGACAAAGCACTCAGGAGAATCACACTTACTTATTTAAACTTAAAATACATAGCACAAACATTTTTGAAAAGAAAATCCTGTCTTTATTTTTAGTGAGATGTGTGCAGCTGTTTTTTATTCACAATATCTGACCATTTTGGATTAAAATTTGTAGTTCCAATAGTGAGCATCATAGCTTTTAGGTGCTTATCCGACAACATTGAGCTGTATTTTGATTTCACATGTGTCATCTTCGAAAAGGTTTGCTCACAAATATATGTGGAACCAAATATAGTTATCCTTTCTTTCGCAAGACTCTTTATTGCTTTGAACTCATCACTTAACTACCTGGAATAAAAACCTAAATTAAATTTAGGTATTAAAAAAAAGTATTGTTACAACTTAGTTACTTAGTTACATACCTGTAAAAAGGACGAAGATCTTCATTTTTGTAACACTCGGAGAAGTATTCTTTTAAGTTTTCATTTGACATAAGATCAATAAACTCGAGCTGAAGTTCTGTAGGAGCATCTTCAACTTTATATGTAAATGGATTTTATAATAGGTTGATCTTTTCTGATGTAGTTGCTTCATCAAAGTCAGAAAAGCGAGTTTAAAACTCCTCACATAGTTTTGAAATAGCTTGTGCTGCATATTGAGATGGAAACGGCACACTTGCTTCACTAGCAAAGTTTTTGCAAGTTTCAAAATGGTCCAAAACTGTTTTTCCTACTTGTTTTTCAAAAAGTACTAGTTTCAATCTGAAAGATTTCACGTGTTGAAATAAATCGTTTACAAACAAACTCTTGCCTTGAAGTTTCAAATTTAAAATATTGAGATGTGTGGTAATATCAACAATAAATGCAAGTTTCCATAGCCACTGATCACTCGAAAGCTCTTCTACTGGCTTGCCCTGTTCAATCATAAAAATGTAAATATCTTGGCATAGCTCAAAAAATCTCATAAGCACCTTTCCTCTGCTTAGCCAACGCACCTCAAAATGATATGGGATGTCTGGGTACTGGCTTTCTATTTCTGACAAAAAGTTCTTAAACTGTCTGTGTTTAAGAGAATATGATCTGATGTAATTTACAGTTTGTAACACTACTTCCATTATTTCTGATACGTCAAGGGTTTTCCCACACAGTGCTTGTTGGTGAACACGCGAGTGTAACACCATTGGTTTTCCCCTTCTGCACTTTTAACAGCATTGCATACTCTCAAAATCTAAAACAATACTTTTTTTATTGGTGTTTGCGGGCCGGACCAAATCCTTTCGCGGGCCGCATCTGGCCCGCGGGCCGTAGTTTGGAGATCCCTGGTCTAAAGGATCTTGGCAAGTCCATAGCCCTTTGGCCACCATTCGGGATGAAGACTACTTCCACATCCCTCCAGGAAACAGGAATATAACCTAACTCATAGCTAGCCCTGAAAACCTCTACCAGATTTGGCGGGAGTATATCAAGGCCTTGTTGCAAAAAGGCAGGGAAAATACCATCCCTGCCTGGACATTTAAACGGCTTCAACGAGTTGATAGCCCACTTGACCTTATTAGCGAGAATATTGTTAGAGAGGCAGTGCTGCCTGATCCCCGCCTTAACCACGAGGAGCCAGGATCAATAGGCACTGCGGTACAACATGTATCAGCATAATTGCCAGGAAAATGGGTATCTAGGAGAAGCGCCAAGGACCCTTTACGATCCCTGGTGTATTCCCCATTATCCTTCTTTAAAAGGCCCATAGGCCTAGTGTACTCCTGTTTGAGTACCTTTTGAAATCTAGCAGTCATAGGCATCTCCGTGACTCTGTCACAGAATTGTTTCCAAGATCTCCTCTTAGATCTTCTTAACTCTTTATTGTAGGAGGGCCATTCTATAAGCTCCGCACTCCTTAGTACGCTTAGTGCGATTAAAGACGCACCTAGCCTCCTTCCTCAGCTTACTAAGCGCACTATTCCACCATGGTACCTCTCTTTTAGCCTTGGGGAATGACACAGGACAGCTTAATTCAAAAGCTGTCAAAATTGATGATTTAAGTCTATCAGAAGCATAATCAAGACTCGTTGAAGTCAAGATTGGACCAACGTCTTCTTCCAATTCAGCCTTAAGAATCTCTCTATACTCTCCGCAGTTAGTTTTTTGTGGGAGTTTGATCGCTGCCACAGGTTTCTTCTCATAAACAAGGTCAAATCTTATGTGTTTATGATCGGACAACGATGGCTCATTACTAACGTGCCAATTCATAATCTTATTACTAATATGTGTGGTTGACACAGTGAGGTCAATTGCCTCCTGTCTGTTCCCACTCACATAGGTAAACTCATTACCAACATTATTAATAGCTAGGGTACAGCTAAATAAATAAGCAAGCAGTTCCTCACCTCTTTTATCCGTTCTCTTGCTTGCCCATACATGGTGATGGCTATTGGCATCACAGGCAACTATTAGCTGAAGTCGCCTCTCCTTACAATATTCCACCAGCCTTCTGACTTCATAACTACCCCCAGGAATCGGTACTTCTACCAGCACTGCTGTGAGATCCCTAGAAACAAAATCAGAAATTGGGATAGCATTGACATTTTTACGAACAAGAATGCACGCTCTGGGTCTACCATGATCATTATCATAAATCAACTTACCATTAGGAGTTGAGAGTCCCCTAATAAGGCTTCCACTCTACCGTGGCTCCTGGATAAGAGCCATGTATAAGGATTCACAGACAAATCTCCTGCCCAGCACAGCAGATGAGGCCTTGGCATGCTGGAGATTTATCTGAAACATCCTCAGGTTGTGGGTCATTGCTGATCCCTCCTCCCATCAGACCCTGAGGTCTTTGGGAGCTGGCTTTCCGACAAAGCCTTTCTGCCAGATCCTCTACCTCTCTCTGGACGACGTCCCCTCCTATTATAGCTCCCCCTGCCTCCCCGCGCAGCACCACCACGCTGAGAAACAGAGGGGCCCTCGCGATGGGACTTCCTAAAAATATCAGGCCAAGTTATTCCCGGTACCCGTTCCCCCCCTCCCAGAGCATCACCCTCCCGAGACCCAGATGGCCTCGAGGAGGTGGAGGGCCCAATAAGCCCAGGCTCCAGGTTAGATGGACCAGGCCCCGGGAACACAGTAGGCCCCTTACATCCGAGACACTAGCCTCCTGGACCCCCATGTCTTGCTTCTTGAGCCTAATTGGGATGCTTCCAAATTTGAAGCTGAGGCGAAAACCAAGTGATTTAATTGTTTTCGCCGACATATGGTCTATGCTGAGGGTTAGTTCAGTAGTAGGCCCTTTAACAGCCTTCCTGACCACCCTCCAGCTGTCTACGTTAAGGCCATCATTTTGAGCCTGAACAAAGCCCAGAATCCTCTCATTGGAGTCTTCTGGGCAATGTGGGAAGTATGCCACAGCAATCTGGGCTTTAGGGATATCTTTCTCCCCAACAATCCGCAGATTAGTTCCTTCCCAGGGTTTAAAAGTGTCCCCTAAGGACATAACCCAGTTTGCAGTTCCTTCATTGGAACAGCTAAGGATGTAATAGCCAGCCTTAGCTACAAAACCATTGAATTTGGGGGTGATGGCAGATTTACCCATCCTCAGGACCAACTCCAGAATCCCCCCTGCACGGAACACATTTGCTCCCCGGTCAGGAGAGACCCCGGAAAGTCCGAGGGAAGGATACCCACACGAACACCAAAGATGGCTTGACTATAGCCCATGGGTCTCGGAGCATTACACTCCTGAGCAAGGGTGCTTTCCCCTTCTTTCATCTTTTTGTGGGATTGATTGGGTGGTGTAGAACCATCCGACCGCTCCCTCTTCCTATCTAGGAGTATGCCACGGGCCTCTTCAGCACCATAGCCCTCCTGGCGGAGTTTACGAAGGCGCTTTTTATCAGCGCCACAAAGCTTTACAGGTCCTATATGGCCCTGTGGGTTGTCTGTCTGCATCGGACTGGGGACTTCATCACTTCCACTACTGCCCTCCACATCCGATACACAGCAAATACCAAAAGGTACTTCCCCATGTGCTGAGTCACTTGTCACAGTCACCATTCTGGTAGAAATCAGAGGCACATTAGCCTCCGATGCAACTTGAGTTGCGGTGGAACCAGGAAGTTCCTTTTCGACGGTCGCCAGCATGTTGAGACCTATTTCCTTATTTTCATTCATATCATAAAAAAAATGCCACACCCATGGCCTGGGTAAAAGTAAGAGAAGTGTGTGTGAGTGTGTGTAAGAATGTAAATCCCGCTACAATGATCCATGCCGCAGATCCAGACCCCAAAGCAACCCAATTCCCACCCCCGCTACCAACCCCGTGGCCTCGGAAGAGCCCCTATAGTTTACGTACATGGTCCTTACCCAGGCACCACCTGGCAATGCACGCAAACCAAGATTTTCGCCAGATGATGAGGCAGCCAACAATAGCTGGTGAGACAAGTCGGGCCTCTGTACTATCTGGCAGCCCGGTGTGCTACCCCGGTTTTATCAACTGTACCCTCGAGGAGGACATGAGATGAGGCAGGCCATCCGGAACCAGGAGCCCCGGCATGAATCAGCGGAGCAGGCGTTGAGTAATGAAGTATGTTCTCCAACCAAGGAGTGTCTAAGAGTATGAGGTGGTAGTGTGCTCGGGATGCAAAGTACGTGGGGGGCGCAACCCTCCAACGACTACACCTACAGTCGCCCCTGCCGTACTAAACAAACTGAGTTTTAAGAACTCAGCCCCCAGCTCAAATCTGCTCATCGGCACTCAGCTCTGCTTGCCACTACACATCGCCAAGTTACTGACCTAACAGCGGCGAGGTTAAGAGCTGAAGTTGGAGTGAGAGAGGATAAGAGAACCTAAAAGGTTCTTATATTATGTAGGTGAGGCCATTACGCTTCATCACTCCCAAAGTGCCGCCGTGGTCATTATCAATAGCCCCGTGAATAAATAAACCTGAATTCAGAACTATGTTCGATGGGATAGGTATACTGTCACCGCTACTTTCAACTGTATGAGTCAAAACTTGGTTGTCAAGTCTAGTGAGGGTGCTATAACTTATTGAATGTCCTAATTTGTTTAGTAATGTTATGAGAAATTTAGATCTGGTATATAGTGATGGATGCTTTGTGCCAAAGCTACATATTTCAGGGTGAGGTTACCATCACTTACTACATTATGTAAATCCATATAAATTGATATGCACTTTCTTCTGATATCATCGGTAATTTTTCTATCTTTGAAAACTACTTGCCTAAAGAAAGAATCCCATGAAGGAGAAAACTTGAAATCGTCAAAAGAATCGGAAATTGCTGATTCATTACTCAAAAACTTATCCAGTTCGAAAGATTTGTTTTTTACCTCTTCCCTAAGTGATTCTACTGTAATGGCTGTTTCGAATTTTTTCTACTAGCTGTTGTTGTTTCATATTGCTATTAAACACAAGAAATGATTTGGATTTATCACAGGGTTGTGAAAATAACAAAGTTTCGCCATAATACTTTATCAACAACCTTTATGTAACCCTGTTATCTATGGCTGAGCTGTCACCTTGAAAAAGCTGACGCAACCTGTGAGTCAAATATGACACCTCGAAACCCTTGCTTATCAGTTCATCGTTTATTTCTAATACTAACAGTTGAAAAGCATCATTTAATAGTGAGTCGTAATCCCGTTCTTCATTAGGCTGTTCATCTTTACCACGAAAATATTCTATTAAACAAAATCTGTGGTACAAAACGTCTGCCGCGAAAACGTCTTTTTCATCGGCACAAGTGCTTAGCCTTACGAACAAACAATCTTGTCTTTCTTTTACATTGCCTTAGCAATTTTTTGGCAGGTTCTGGTTCACAAAATCAAAAATTGTCTTTACTCCTTTTTTTAATTATTTTGACAAAAAATACATTTTTAAAGTCACACTTGGGTACACTACTGCGGGTTATCAAAGTAGATGCCGAAGATGTGGATGCGTTATCAGAGTTTTCGGCAGATTTATCAATAAATTCCGCATCAAAACGCCTTTCACATCTAACTACATATTGTTCACTAACTTAAGACGCATAACAGTTCCTGTGCCATTTACATGATTTTGCGATTTCTTCATTATCTAGGATAACTTTAATGCTGTCCCGCCTACGCACACTACATGCTTTATTGTTTGTTACTGAAGTTTCTTTCGGATTAGCAACAAAAGGACTGTAAATTTTATCTTGGCAAAACAAACATAGTGCTATGTCAAAGTCTTTTTTCGTTTTAGAGACATTTAAATCAAAAGCCATGTTACATTCATTATTCCTTTAAGAAAAACGAAAAAGTATTACAAAAAGATTAAGAGTTTTATTGCTCGAATTTTAATAAGCAGAATAAGTCTACAGTATTTGTAAAAATGTCACAGATGCCATACTACAAAGTAAACTACTGACTGGTTTGCATGAATCAGGAATAGTTTTTCAAGTCTTATCTGTACTTGTCGCTGGCTTGGAGGTTTCATTTCCGGCTTCGCAGTGTTCATTTCAAGTACCTCGGAAACCTCGTGTATATAGAATAATTTGAAATAAATACTTTTTGATGAGTGATGAAAGATGAAATAATATCAACATATATTGATTAATAGTATAGCCTAATATAATTTTATAGTAATGAAATCGTCATAAGTTATTGCAAATATAAATAAAGGTAGCCTACTTTTAAAGATATACGTACATTTCTCGATTTCCTTTGCAGATACGGGATTTTTGCTAATGACATTTTTTGAAGAACATAATGTGTTTAATAAAATGCTGTTTAGAGCATGTTTCTATCACGTCTTGTTCACGAGATTTGAGCGCTTTTATAGAACGCGCCCCTGCGCTACTTCCCCCCTCCCCCCAAGTTGTGCACCTGCTGAGAGGGCGACAACATCGGTTTTGGTCATCTCCAAAGTGCCCCCAACAACAATTAAAAGTCAAAATGCGTTACACTTTCAGTGCATATTCAACCCCCTATAGATGCTGGACTATAAGTGAAAATGAAGAATGGATATCATATTTCATGATACTTTCCTGAAACCAAATGTTGATACCAAATTTGATTACATTTGGCCAACTATGAGCTGTACTAGCATTATAAACTTTCTTAGTTGAATTAACATTACTAATATGGTTTAGAACAATAAAGCCACAAAAATGTACTAGAGAAGTTCATATTTAATAATGTAATAAATAATCATTATTTGAGAAAAAACTTGATAATGTATCGTAATTTATCATAGTACAAACAATTAATTGTGTGTGTGTCCCATGTTCATCAGCCGACTTAAAGTGTTGTAACAGTTTTTTTTCAATACAAGAAATTACAAAATTAAATTTGTAGGTATTTAAAAATGATAAGGCGGTATTAATTATATTGCATTAATTAACACAACATAATAAATAGTTAATAACGTATTAGAATTACCATATGTGATAGTTAAACTTTCTCTCTGCGTTTCAGAGCTCATTTAAATTAAACTTGATAATTCTTATTATATGTTAATTAATACAATATAAATACAGCCTTATCATTAATAAATAAAAATTTAATTTTGTAGTTTGTCATATTAAAAAATAATATGTGATACAACGCTTTAAGTCGCTTGATTAACATGGGACAAACACACAATTGTTTGTATTATGATAAATAATGATACTGTATCGAGTTTTTTCTCAAATAATGATTACTTATTAAATTATTAAATATGAACTTCTCTAGTATGAATGCTAGTAGGCTACAGCTCAAAGTTGGCCAAATGTAATCAAATTTGGTATCAAAATTATCAGAAAAGTATCATGAAACGAAATATGATATTCTTTTTTTATTTTCACTTAAGACATTCAGAATTGCAACGTTATACTAGAGTATGCTACTGCTTCACTCAGGCGGCATTATTAAGGGTCAGTTTTATGGCGGGCGAGACCGACCGTAATTACTCACCCTTGTTGCCTCAATTTAACTTGAGACGGGCTTTAGTAACCATATTCTTTAAACAATCATGGTACTAATATGTGTAAATTGTCAAATTTGTTTAGTTGTTTTTGAGCATAAAGAAAAAGTAAGCGTATAAATGATTATTTAATTGGAGTGGTAGTTATCCCATTTCATCCTTTTGACTTAAGCAAAAGGCTAATCGAATTGTAAATGGTTTTTTATATCCAATAAGAATAAATAATATTAAATAACTTTAGCTTTATAGTTTGTAGGAAGTAAGTGCAATTTATTTTTATTGTATAGGGTATAGCTACCTCATTTCTACCCCTTAGACAGTAGTAGTAATTGTAAAGTCTAAACAATCCTGGCAATGATATGGATAAACTGTGAAATTTTTAGTGAAATCAGTCGAACAGTTTTTGAGTCTGTAGAGGACAAAGAAACATTCATTTTTATAAGTAGGTATATAGTGAGAAGAGATTTCAGTTTTGTATAATATAATGGATCCATCCTTGTTGTAGTAGATCTTTAAATATGAACTATAAAGAATTTAGTGATAAAATCCGTCAACTATTGGATTGTGAGGTCGTTGAAGAGGAAACGGATGATGATTTGGTAGTGGATGACTTGGTTGCAGATCCGGATTATGTTATCCCAGATGATGAACAGTATGAAGATTCATTTAGTATAACATTTTTGAGCGTAGTGAAGGAGTGCGTTATTTGACTTTTATTTTCTTACAACAGAAATTCATCGTATGTAAAAGGACTTTCCAATGATATGTCACAAGATAGGGGTTGCCATTTAAAAAATTAAAGTTGTCCCTTCTATCACCCCCTTTCAAAAGGGGGGCAACATTTTCAACGTATTAATAGTTAAGTTATGTGTAATTGATTTGTTCAACTCGGCATCCTATACCAATACAGTAAACCCAGCAATATTATATGTACATTTGCGATCATTATCTTTAATTCAGCTATTATCCTTCATCCGATTGTTTTGACAGTTATACCATCCTATATTAAATCAAAAGGGCTCATGATTGGATAGAATCGATTATTTATCTTGAGATACGTAGATCATTGTTAGGTTAAACTTCATGTCATGTTTGAACTAAATCAGTCAATCCGTTCTTTAAATATGAATTATTTTGTAAAAAAAAAAACACAAATGGTGGATATCTGGAATACAAAGCGTTTTCGGGCTCATGTTTAAATGAACTTTTTTCTTATTTTTAGCTATGGAATAAGCTACCAAGACATTGCCGCATAGTTCTGAATCACCCTGTTTATATAGGTTAATCCATCATCTCTTGAAGCTATTTTGTCTTATTTTTAGCTATGGAATGAGCTACCAAGACATTGCCCCATAGTTCTGAATCACCCTGTTTATATACTGTTTTATACTTCCAGGAGGCATTCATCATGTAATAGAAAATGAAATGTTTTGATTTTGAGAAGCAAGAAATATGAAGTTCTAATATTATTAAAATGAGAATTATTATTTGCTATATCAAAATTTTACCGTATAACATGGATTCTTGGACTCTGTTGTACACTGAAGAATTATGAATATTTTTTGTGGTTTGAAATTCACTTTTTCAACTAGACTAAGGCCTTTTTACACTAACATTATAACATAATCTATTGTATTTTATATTCAGCACTGCAGTATGCTGGGAAAAATATTGATGTCTCTTACATAAACTATATTCTGCTCGCAAGACAGATAAATAAAAATATGTATAGAAAAGCATTCCTCTCTCAAGTCCTCCATATGTTCAATCACACAACTCGTAATACTCCGCTTCTCGTCTGAGAGTGGTATGCTCTGTTGCAACTAAAATGTTCTTTGTGCCTGAGGTGCCAAAATTAAATATTTTACATTTATTGCTTATTTGGTGAAGAATAATGGTTTTTTTACAGAGACGGTTCAGTGTTTCTGAGAAGTAGGCTAACTAAGTTGAGAAATCATCATTAGGATATTATTATTTTTATCTAACAATTTACATTTATAAAAGGACACTGAATGGAATTATTTTCTTTAAAATATTTGTAATGTTAATATGATTTGATTGTTTTCAGAATGCAAAGCCCCAAAATTGTAATCGTTGGTGCAGGTGTTGCTGGTATTGCAGCTGCATCACGTCTCTTATCTAAAGGAATTACTGATGTTACTCTTCTTGAAGCAGAAAATAGAATAGGTGGAAGAGTTAATACAGTAGACTTTGGTAATTTAATTCTGACTATTGCTTTTTTACACTTAATTAAATTTAATAATTAAAACACAAAACATAAGGGACAAACATTTATCTAGGCTTTCTGCAGTGCCGGTTATTGTGCGGCATATTCATCGTGCAGCAAAACAAAGAAAAAATTAAAATTTTAACAAAATATATTTTTTGAACTATATGAAAAAGTTTTATTTTTTGCATGTGATAAATGTTTTAGTACATTATGTGGAGAAGAAAAATCATGAAAATTTAAATGGAAGTTTTTTCTCTTTAAATATTTGTGTGCAAGAATTCTTTTGTTTTTAACTATAAATTCTTCTAACCATTCTTTTATGCATTCTAAAATAGATAAACTGCTACTAGAATTACACCAAAAATTATACCAAAATTTAGTAATAAATCAAATTTTGCGAAATAAAGAGTTCTTTACATATTTATATCTAATTTATATTTTATAATTTCTTATTAAAAATGTTCCTCTACTCAGAGATTACTAGTGGCAATATGTTGGGACCATGAACAATTCCTATCTATAATTAATAAAATTATACCTAAAAAATTTGTAGATTTATCAAATTTTAAACATTTACCCCTGAATTTCACTGTATCTATTTGAATTTTCAAAACTCATAAAAACAGTTTTGTTTGTGTTAACCAGAAGGGCATTTTTCTAACTAATATTCTAATTAAAAAATAGTATTTGGCAAAGTTTGAAGATCCAGTACAAAGAATGTTTGTAACATCTACAAAAATAATACTTTCTGAATGAGTATGGTAATAAGTAATTTTATATGTAGTAAAATTAGAGGTCTCAAAATCGAACATTTTTTAGACTATTTTAAATTTCTTAAGCAATACACATTACCCTCTTTAACGGCCTTAAAGCTAAAAATTTTAATACAAAAAATCATTTTTCAGAATTTTTATATTGAAACTATAAATACCAAAATTATTGATTAGAAAAAGATGTACCAAGTCACAGAGCACATAATACAGGGTGTTTATAAAAATGTGTTATACAAAGTAATGTTAAAAATAAATAATTTACATAGTTTTTTCATATGTCAGTAAATACAGTAAATAGTAATTTCATTACAGAACTCTTAACAATATTGGTTTCTAGAGGCTGCAGAACTTTAAAAGTATTATTAGTTCCTGCAGAACTTTCAAAATATTAGTTTTTAGAGCATACATAATTGGAATAATTCAGTTCTTATAGCCTAAGTTACAAAACTCTAAAAATATTACGGCTACATAACTTGTGACATTTAAGCTGCACAAATTAAATAAAAATGTTTAATGTAAAAAAATTTCGAGTTAAAAAAGTTAAAAAATTATGTAGGATGAGAATTTATTTAGTTATTATTATTTAAAATTATTTATTTACTAAAAATTAAAAAATAATATAACCTCAAATTCAGTGTCAACAAAGCCAAAATTTCTCAAAGTGCTGGATGTAAACAAATCTGGTGATGTAACAAGATGGTGGTCCACTGCCAATTTGACGAATCCTCATCCTTACATTTTATACCATATGATTTCTCTGACGTCAGAGTCACAGGTGCCTTACTTCACAGATTATTCTGTGTGGCTACTTGCATTCCACAGATTGACAATTCTGTCGTCGGCAGACAACATTTTGCCTCCAAAACAACCAGCAAAGTACATCGATGCTCAACCCCATTTTTTTGCACACTTTATAGAAATTCTTTAATTTATACGTACTTATAAATTTTAGGTTTGATCAATGTGGTTTTTTTGTTAAAATGTACGGTTTTTGAGTAATTTTGGTTTGAAATGTTCAAACAGCCGCCATTTTGAAACGCTTGATTGAATATAATCGCTTTTTTTTCTTGAGATAGATTATATCCAAACTTCTTGGTTAGGTTAAACTTCATACCAAGTTTGAATTCAATCAGTCAAACACTTCTCTAGATAGGAATTATTTTGTAAAAAAAAAAAACAAATGGCGGCTAGACAGAAAACGGAGCATTTTTGTACCTGTGTTTATTGGAATTTTTCATCTTATTTTGATGTGGGGAATCACACCCTGAATTCTTGGAACCCTTTTTCTGAACACAGTATATTATGAATAATAAAATAAGATCTTATATATTCACTTAAATCTAATTGAATAAATGCAGACCAACTATAAAAATAGTAATAACTATTAATGTATAGTAAAATGTTCTTAAATACTTGTGAAAGTTTTCTGTAGCTAGTACAGACCAATTACCACATGACACAGTTTATTAAATCATTCAATTTCATTTGACACGTTTATCTTTTTGGATTTCAAATTTCACACTACATTAACCTCTCCTCCGCAACTCACAACCACAAAGCGATGCCAAACTATATACAAAGAAAAACTTATCTCAACCCTAGCGTGCTTACAACTGGACATAGAATTCTAGCTTTTCAAATAAAACTGAGCTCTCTAAATGCTTGTTTTTTTACTAATGATTACATTGACTTGCTCCAGCCTTGAGTACAGCAAATCACTGACTATTGTGCAATACCATTGCGCTTTCCACGTAGTGTGGTTCCGGTCTTTCTTCTAAAACTTTCCATTTTGTCTTGTGACATCTTTCTCAAATGTTCTGCCGATTGTACATCCGCTCTTTTGTACTGTGTATTTCAATGTTTATTAACTGCGTCACTCTGTCCTAATTTCAATCACTTAATCATTTTAAATATTTATGTCTACATAAAGTAAAAATATTGTACATTTAAAGAATTTATTATTTATTGTTTGCTTACAGTTTTTATTTAAAAAACCAGTTTAATCTAATTTCAATTTCATTCACACCTAAATTTCAATTTAAAATATTCCTTTTTTAAAGCAAATTCTCCTTAACACCTCAATGGAATTGCATACATTATAAACTTTAAAATGTATATTTGTTCCTAGTACCTACAGAACTCTCAAAATATTAGTTCTTGGTGGTTTCATAACTCTAAAAGTATTAGTTCCTAGAGATTACAGTTATAAAAAAATGTAATATCCTAGTTAATGTACAACTTTAAAAATATTAGTTCTTATATGCAACAGAACTAAAAAGTTATATTTACAATGACTGTTGCTATTGTTTAATTATCACACAATAATTTTATAAGAATTAATTTGTTTTGTTTACAAAAGAAGAGGAAATTATATAGAAGTTATCGTTTTGAAGGAGGGGAAGGTTAAAAGATCAGTGTTAATCATTAAACTTATCTACATAGTTAAATAAGACGATATTCCATATTTTTAATTTGTATTTTTTTATTGATAAGAGAAATAAAAATCACAACTCAGTACAATTTCTTCTAACAAGTAGCCTATGTAGTGCCGGGTGATTGAGATAAGGAAAAATACAAATGTCAAACATGCGCATAAATCAGGCTGAATTGGTACTAAGCGTTAAGATAAGCCTAATGTGGGTTTAGCTGTGCTTCTGCTAGTAATGTATGTGTACTCCCCGCACTTAAATTTCTTGTAAAATCTTTGTTGTTTATTTTGTATAAATGTTTTTTTGAAGTGATAACTTCTATTGGCCCGTTGGGCACTTTCGACT
>JAGFPH010001636.1:54348-95374 GCA_018207615.1 Philaenus spumarius | reverse complement strand
GAACCACTACTTTGTCAAGCTTTACCCACCAGGCATGCACACTTTTACATTTTTTATGGTTATTAACTAAATAAAAATCTTTTCAGCAGGTTTTGTATTTTTAATGATTTTATTTGGTTGGTATGCTAATTCTACGATTAATTGTTACCCAATTTTTCAAAGTTCATTTTTTATGTCATGGGCTTCCACAATACATGTTGTGCCAATATGACCATAGGAGGAGGAAGGCTTTAGAACTTAGTTTATTGCCATAATATACAGGGTGAGTTTTATGTCCAGGCACACCTGGATAAAATTTGAACGGCCTGAGATATCAATGTGAGACCTTGACATGGTAATATTAAAACATTTCTTTTACATTTTTAGGTAATTAAATTGTAATATTATAGCATTTCTTTTACTTTTTTAGGTAGTTTAACATTTCGCCCTCCTGTTCTAAAGGGGGGCAACTTAAAATTTTCAAATGCAAACCCCCATCATGTGACCCCTTATTTTAAAGGGCATAAATAAAGAAATCAAATGGCGCAAACTAGTGGTCTCTATGTTGCCCCCATCAAAACCTACTGAAATTCCAAAATACGGGCGAAGTACTTCCCAAAGTTATAAATTACTGTTAAAAAATCCCTAACACAACCCTGTGTATTGTGTAAGAATTTAAGTACGTTTTTTGTATAAAATTGAGTATTTGTCAAATTGCAACAGCTTTTTAACATTCCATTGTACAAAATTTTGCACTTTTAGTTAAATTTTATTGTTTGCAAATAAATGGTAAAACATGCCTCTAATAATTGTTGAAATAAGAGTTTTTGAAACTTTTAGCGCTCCTAGCGGTTAAACGGTTAAGTTTATATATAAAAAAAAAAAAAAACACTAAGAATAAAAACGTCTTAGAATTGCATATCAAATTCAAATCCGTCATAAAAAATAGGTGGTTCCATTAGAAATTTCAAAGTTAAACGCCATATTGGAAAATTTTTGAGAGGCTGTATCTCATAAACGTTTGGGTTTAGGAAAAAATACAAAAGAATAAAAATGTCTTAAATTTATGTCCCCAATCGAAATTTAACATAAAAATAGGGGTTTCCATTTGAAAAAAATTAAGTTGGCCGCCATATTGGAAAAATGGCGGAGTTTTTGGAAATTTTAATATTATATTTTTAATGTAAGGGGAAAAGTAGGGAAGGTCCCCCATTTAAAGTTTGTTGCAACCTTTATAGTTTCCCAGATCCCAATGATGGCCATCTTGAGTTGATCACCCTGTATAAAGAATCCAGAAGTTTCTTTTAAATGGTTTCTAAGTATAGTTATTGCCACTATGAAACACTATATTTTTCATACTAGGTATTTGTACTAGGTATACAAATATAAAGGTTATCTAATTCATACCAATGAACTGAGTATCCAACTTTAGACTTGGCCCAGCTGACATGAGTCTTTCATAGACTGATATTGTCTATAAATACAATGATATTTATTTATACACTTGTTGTGTAAGTCATTCCACTTGTTGTCTGTTGTTTAATCAAAAGTGTTGCAAATTTTTTTTTTTTGAAAGAGACCAATTTTAGTTTGGAATAGTGTAGGCTAAATATTATTGTCGAGTTAAAGTGCTGATTTTTCATAAAATAATGTAAACCTTTAGCCAGTGCTTACTGTAATCAGAGCTTGACATGAAAGTAATAGAATTTAAGGTAAAAACAGTACTTGGTGAAAAGTATCCCCTATGAAAGTAACATAAAAATTAAAGTTACAACCACTGAAAATAACACTTTGAAATATTATATCAAATATTGTTTACAAAATTAATAAATCTTCTTAATTTTTTAGGAGATACCTGTGTTGACTTAGGAGCTCAGTGGGTTCATGGAGAAGGTGGGAATTCAGTGTATTCCATTGCCAATCCTTTAGGGCTACTCGATAATAAACCCGATGGAATAACAAAAGCCCAATGTTTTCTTTCAAGTGGTGTACAATTAGACTTTACAACATCCCAACAATTATATGATTTATGTTGGGAAATACTTTATGAAGTTGATGAAATGAGAGAGTTTGAAGGTTCTCTTGGTGAATATTTCAATTCCAGGTAATTGAAGAGACCTAGTTAATTCTAAATTCAAACTAATATTTGCAACTATTCCTTTGTCTTGTGAGCTTGTAAGTCCAACTTCTAAAATGATCTGTTGAAGGAAAATAATTGAGCTTACTTTATCGCCAAAAAAAATTTTATGTTGTGGAATTGACGTGAAAAGGTAGAAAAATGACAAACATTTTTTGTTTGAAAAAATTGTTAAAATTCTATAAAGTTTGATCAAAATTTAATAACACAGTTTAAATTAAGTATTTATATATAACAAATACTATACATTATTTCAGAAAAAATGTGGAATTCAGAGGTCTTTAAAACAGAATATGTTTTAACAATTCAAAAATTTGCCTAATCATTCCTAAAATTTGTATATACTAAACGTATCTATAAAACCGTAGCAATAAATAATTTTACATATTGCAGCAGCATAATTGTTATAGAATTTCTTTATATAATTCTTTTTAATATAATCAAATGTATCTACCATTTCCCACTAAAATCTTAGTTTGTATTATAGATTTCAAGAAAAGGTTTACAGTGAAGGAAAAGTCAGAGTAAACCCTAGTTTAGCTGAGAGTTTTTTGAGTTGGTATGAAAAGTTTCAAAATTCAATAGATGGTCCTGATTCATGGTTTGAAACATCTGCTCGAGGGCTCGAAGAATACTGGGAATGTGATGGCAACCTTCTTGTCAGGTGGAAGAAAGGCGGTTATTCCAATATTATTGACTTGCTTACGGTACAGTTGAGTATTTACTTCTTATTAGATTAGTAGTTATTCGCTACATTTAGTCCAATTTGATTTGCAACTCCAAAGTTACAACTATTTTCTGCTGGTTTTTGCTCAATTTATATAAAAATATTTTATTATTTTATGCACTTTCTTAACACTTCTTTGGTAAAAAAAAAACTATGAAGTTAAATTTTGTATTCTTAATTTTGTTTGCTTTATCTTATAATGCCCTAAATATATAAATTATCTACATAATCTATGTAGCACTGTTTTGTGAAGCCCAGTCATAGTCAAGTGGTAGTTGTAAAAAATGGGTATGTTTTCTTTTAGAAGTTGTATCCAAATGTTATGAAAGCTAAATTATTTCATTGCATTACACCAGATCGTGTAAGTACAGTGGAACTTGGTTATAACAGCATCGGCTGTAACGTCAACTCGGGTTTAACGTCACATTTTATACAGACTGGCCAAAATTGAACATTTTATGTTGTACGAAAACCCGTTTATATCGTCAACAAATATCGCGGCGCTCGGCTATAGCGTCAAAAATTTTGCGATTCTTAGGTTGCTAAAGTGGTAGTGTGCTTGTATTATGTCCCAAAGTTCATAGAAACAATGTGTAGAAACAACAAAAGCAAAAACAGGTCACAAGCCGGACGTTGAGCTGGTGACGGGATGAAACTCTTTTGTGTAATTGGTGTCTCGAGGGGGCGGGGGCTGTCCCGCATACCTGGGTCTTATCCCTTCCCACCCCTACATTCTAAAAGGTCAATGACTGTGGTGACACAGGCACACTGTACTGTATTGTTTGTTTCATTAGTTACGGTAAATCATCAGTCACATCACTACCTACCTCCGTGTGAGCATCGCGTGTGTTGACAGTTGTTTTATACGTCGTTAGTTGTGTTTTGTTTGTGCAATGTCAAGTTGTGGTGTCAAACGGAAGGTGCTTCCTATCAAGGAAAAAGTGCGGTTGATCAGAGCGGTGGAAAGTGGAAGAAAAATCGCTGATGTGTGTCGTGAGTTTGGTCTGGTAAATTCTACAGTAGGTTCAATTTTAAAGAATAAAGACAAATTTTAACCGCGTTTAAGGAAGACGGAGAAAACGTAAAAAAAAATAAGAAAGTGCCAACATAGTGATGTGGATGAGGCGTTGCTTAAATGGTTTAAGCAATGCCGCAGCGCCAACATTCCTATTAGTGGACCAATTCTTAAAAAAAAAGCGACTGAGTTTGGGCAAATGTTCGGTTCTAATTTTACATGTTCAAACGGCTGGCTTGATCGTTTCAAAGCGAGACATTCAATCTCCTTTGCGAAGATTTGTGGCGAAGCAAAAAGTGTTGATCAGAACGTTACGAGTGAATGGGTGCAGAAGACGTGGCCAACTCTAAGTGAAGGTTACAAAGACGAAGACATTTTCAACGGAGATGAAACCGGAATTTTCTTCAAGTTAACTCCGGACAAGACATTACAATTTAAAAACGAAAAGTGTGTTGGTGGAAAGCTTTCCAAGCAGAGAATAACGGCCTTCGTTTGTGCAAACATGACAGGAACTGAAAAAAGAAAGCTTTTAGTGATCGGAAAGAGTTTGCGCCCTAGATGTTTTAAAAACGTAAAAAAACTACCGGTGAATTACACTGCTAACAAAAAAGCGTGGATGACATCTGCCATATTTGAAGAAGAGTTAAGGAAGTGGGATCAACAGTTATCTTTAAAAAACAGAAAATTCTTCTTCTAGTTGACAATTGTGCAGCACATCCGAAATTAAATTTAACCAACATAAATCTTGTTTTTTTCCCCTGCCAACTGTACAAGTATTCTTCAGCCCATGGACCAAGGCGTCATAAGAAGTCTAAAGTGTCACTACCGGAAATTCTTGTTAAAAAAATTATTCTTAGCATGGACACCGCACAGCCCGTGAACATCTCAATATTGGACGCCATAAGGTTCCTAGACAAGTCCTGGAATAATGTAACGCCGATAACCATTTCGAAGTGCTTCCGCAAAGCTCAATTGGGATCTACAGCTTCACTTGAAAATTATGACGAAGATGATGAACTGCCTCTTTCAACGTGGATTGCACAGTTTAATGTTGACCAGAGCAACTTTTGAAATGATATTGATTCATACGCTTCAGAGGATGATCAAGTAGAAACATTCCAAATGTTGAGTGATGCAGAGATCGTCGCAGATGTTCAGAAGAAGGATGCCGAAGATAGTCCTGATGAAGATGATGACCAGAGCGCAGAAGACTTCGTTTGTCCGTCTGTTCAAGAAGCAATGAAGGCTTCTGAGACTCTCTCCCGGTTCTTTAGCTTCAGGGAAACGACTGCTTCAACACTCAGTGCGCTTCAAGACGTTTGTTGCACAACGGAAAGAATTTATTTTTCTGAAAGGGCCGTTCAAAAGAAGATCACAGATTTTTTTCGACAGTAAAGTAAGATTTTTATTATAAAATATTTAATTGTGAAAACGTATCATTTTTTTATTAATGTTTTTTTATTATATTCCAATGTACGAGTAGATTTCAATAAACAGTGTTGTACTGTATATAGCAGAACATTTGCGTTTTTACTTTGTCCTTTCACTCAGATTTAAGGCTGCTTTTTTTATAACGTCACTCGGATATAACGTTAAAAAACGGTCCCTTTGATGACGTTATAACCAAGTTCCACTGTATTAATTTTGAGTTTGTAGTAATCTACTTATAAAGCTTATCTAAAAGAAAATGTGGAATATACAATTTATTAAATCTAAGAAAACTCACAAACTAATGAACAAAGGATTTATATATATAATTTTAACCTATAAAATAATAAATGATTGATTATTAGTATTTAAAAAAGGTTATTATTAACAGGTTTCAAACAAAGTATAGTTAAATAATTTGTTGATTTAAATTTGGTACCTTGAAGCTGTGAATGTATTACAACATCACAAGCTGGTTATATTATATTCTGTTTCCTCTCCTTTTTCAAAAACAAAAATGCCTTATGTTGCAGCGTCATTTTACAACATCTTAAATAAAACAAGATGATAATAATATTAACCAATGGTTATAGTGAACAATATTATTTATTTCCAGATTTCAAGAATTTGTTCTTTTATATGAAATAATAGTTTTCCTTTTTTATAACATTTGAGGGTTTTAACAAACAGAAAAATTAATAATAAAGTTCAACGAACAAAAGAAATCAATTACAATACAAATCTAGGAAGTATCCCACAGCTGCTATACGTAAGTAATTGATATTTAAACTATGGTTATTTTATGTATTTTAAATGAGGTAAATTCTTATTAAATTCGTTAAAATATGAGCTCATTTACATTTGTATCTCGGGGTGAGGCATTGTACCGGCTTATTAAAATTTTACAATATTCATCAAATGTACACATATAACATATTACTAGAGGCTCTGCCCCTGGACGCTTCGCGTCCCAACCCCGCCTTTGGCCTCAGATGGCTGCTTCGCTTCGCTCGCACTTGGAGAATTCGCTAAAGAATCTCGTTAATCTTTGGCTTGTTTGTACATTGGTTTGTAAAATTATGAAACCAGGCTTAAATATATTAACAGTAATTACAAGATTAATTATGACCTCAAATACATGCTTTAGAAACGTAAGAGGCTTTTATTACGATTTTAGTCCTAGTTCTACTATCTTCTGTCAACTAAAGTTTTTAAACCAGGCCTAAATATACAGTAGTAAACATAACCCCAAATTATAATCTACGATAGGTTTTGTTAAAGTATTACAGATGATGGGTGAAATCAGCTGATATATTAGGGTCTATTGTTACTCATGATGGACATACACTCGCTTTTATAGGAGTTGATTTAATTGTTACTACTAATTTCTTTGCCAACTAGATTTTTGGTCTATTGCATAAACCTTTTATACAAATGTGATTTTTAATCAGCTGTCAATCATTTTAATATCTAACCCATTTTTGTTACCTATTTTATATGATTCCAATAATATTCAAATTTCCTACAATTTATAAGTCACAATATTTATATACAAGATTAATTTAATATTTTTACAATTAATAATACTGAATATTTATTTACTTTTAAGGTGAAGTGAGTGATATGAAGTAGAGATGATTTATACTTTTATGTAGATGGTTATTCGATGATGTGAATATTTGCATCATTTGGAAAATATATTATCGTACAACGTTATAAAAATATAATTGGGGAAAGATTGTAACAATTCAAAATATTAACAAACAAAATATATTAAATTAATCAATCCAGAAAGAATCAAGATTTCACACTTTTCTTTTAAGTTACGATCGAACATGGATATCCACAACACTTAGCGGTGATGAACAACTACCGGAATAAACTCGGTAAGGCGAGAGAAATAAGTCTAAATGGAAAAACCAAGACGGCCTATAAAAAGAATGGATTTTATTATACATAAAAAGTTTTTAGTCTAAATATGATAAAGTAACGATAAATTAAGAAAATACAAAAACTTAATGTAAACCAGTTGAATCGACAGAAAAACATCTGTGCTCGTCACGGCACGAACTCGCATATCATCACGAACCCGCCCAGTATTGGTCTATGTAATCAGCTGCATTTTTATAAATTACAAATAACGATTTTCGGCAATAATAGACAACAAGTATAAAGGAAGTAATAAGGAGTTATTCATGTATTTTCTTTATTTTGTTCAAATAATTATACTTTATATATTTACTATCGTATTTTCATAAAAAATTTAAGAAAAATATCCAAATTATAATTAAATATCATTACATTTCATTTTTTAAAAAAAGCATATACATTCATAATCATCCAAAGAAGAAAGAAGAAATAGTGAAGAAAAATAAGTTTTCTCTTCAACAAATGAGGCCCAAAATTGGAAGAGGCTAGTAAAAATTATTAAACTAAAAACATTACATTTGAAGCGGCGGAATATTTTATTGCACAGAAAACCGATTGTCTTTGAAGGATCATTAATGAAGGAAGATATTTAATGAATTACAAGTGATTAAGTATAAATATTTGAAATTATAGATCCAATACAAGTCAGACACTAGAAGATAAAACTCGTAATAGATATAAACTTTGAATTTAACCCTTTGACTAGTGGGTTATCGAACGGCAAACGAGCCCCAAAAAGTGAGTTTTTAAAAAAAAGCTTAAAATTTGTTATTTTTTTTATAATATGTATATAAACAATACCAAAAACTACAATTATTATATAAAACTTTTTTTAAATCATATTTGGAGTTGTTTTCTTTTTTTTTTAGATTTTTTGAAAATTTTGTTTTTTAATTATATTTTTGTGTAAATAAGCCTACCTATACCTGGACCTATACGATTTCAATATTTTTTCTCCAAAAATGTTTGAAATTACGGTCTGATTCTGGAACTGATTTTTTTTTTGTTGGATAAGTCGGGAAACCAGGGAAAACCCGGAAAAACTTTCTAAAATCAAAGTAAACGGAACATAGTGATGTTTATACTCAAATGAAAAACAATTTTTTGCTGATTTCGAATATATATTTGGAGGGAAAAAATTAAACCATTATAAGCCCACAAATCGATAGGCTATAGGCCTTACCAACAAATTTTGGAAAATAAGAAATCCAAAATAGGCCTAGTGTAGGGAGTGAGTACAGGGGGGGGGGGGGTAATACTGCATGTACCATAGCGTCACTTGGGGTGGGAGGAGACGGTGGGTGAGACTAACGGAGAAACGAACGCTGGGGTAGAACGGGTTGTCCACTTATATAAATACATTTACTATCCAACTTGTCAATGTAAAATAGAAAACTTGTCATAGTATTGAATATAATAAATGAAAAATAAAAATTGTCTTAGGGTACTTTAGAAATTGATTTTCGTGTGATAAGTGCGGAAGCACTCTGGAACACAGAGAGGGACATCACATTCGGCGCACAGCCACACCATGTCTTTGTGGCGCTGAGCTCGGACTGCAATCCATCTGCACACATAGCAGGCTCGGCAGGGTTTCTGTTTGTTTTCGGTTGCCGGGATAAGACTTATGAAATACTGCAAACATTTCAAGTAACGTCCGCTAGATTGCAGTGTATGCTAGATATGCTTATAAGTGGCTCATGACATATATGCGCGGTTACTAAGAGCGGTTAGGATGCTTCCCGCACATGTGTCGGGAATACCGCAAGTGGCACTGGCGCGCGCTCCCGAATACGTTGCGTGCATACTAGTTAAAGGGTTAATCAGAACAATTTTGATATTATAGACAATTTCCTTCTACGTGTATGTGTTTAATAACTTTTAGTGTGTGAGCGTTTATTATGTGTTATATTGTAAACTTATATTGTTCTACTCATTTTGATATCATAGACCATCTTTATATTTTCATTTATTTATTTTTTTTCGTAATTTATTTTTTTTGATAGTTTTTTACCAGATTTATTTTCTTTATGTTATTTTATATTGTTTCTTTTTGGGAAAAGACAGCACTAACCTATACCCGAAATTGAGATTTTTCGTTGCTTTACAAATATTTAAACATTAAAGACATTTAATATTGTTAATCTAGTATAATACCAATAATTTTGGACAGTAAATAATTGTATTTATTAGAATATTTGTAATTTATTCTGTTTTGTTATTTTCTTAGAGAATATTTAAATTAATAGTAAATTGAGTGAAATTGTTGTAATTTATAATGCATGAATGAGGGATGAATGTAAAATCTTTCAAGTATCCTTTACTTAAAATTTTGCATTGTTACACTATTTGTTTCACTAAGGTAAAACCTAACACTAATCTAACCTATTCTACTTGTAGAGGAATGTTGATATGAAATGTTTTCAAACAAATTGAGCACAGCCCAACTTCCCAACCAGGTACTTTCTTCAGTAATAATCTTCTTTATTAATAACAATAAAAAGTATTATAATTATTCAAACCTGTTACTTTTCCAAAAGATCATTTAACAAGCTCAAAACTTTTAAATTGGCTATTAGTTCCATTTTGCCAAAAAATATATCTTACTCAAATGTGTATAAAAACTTGCAGAAATATTATTATTATTATGCAATAAATTATAGTGCAAAAATGTTTAGCCGTTTTATAACTCACAACATGCTTGGAAAAAACTCATACAATACCAATATAAGTTATTGGAAATAAATATCGAAGTAGATATCGATTATACTAGCACTAAATTTAAATATACGGTTTGTAAAAGAACTTCTTTGGAAAATGACTTCCACATTAATACAGGACACAACAAAGTAAAATTGAACACCTAAATCAGTAGCATTTTTTCCAATTTTTCGGCATCTTATACATTGGAGATTTAAACAAAGGAGATACATTGGAGATTGGGTAAAGGCAATATATTGTCAGTAACAAAATTAGTGTAATATGTTATATATATATTCTGTATTATTCCCAAGGAAGCTAAATGATGTAAATCTGTCCTAAAAGGAGGAAAACGCGTGTTCATTAAGGATTTTTATGAACAAAGCCTGTTTTTCTTAAGCCTATTATTATTATAGTTACTTAAGTTAATGTAATTAAAGAGTACATAATATTGGTAAATTTAATTTTATTGTACTTTATTTGTTTTTAGAAAAAAATTCCAAATCCTGATGAGGAATTACCAGTAAAGGAAAAAACTGTTTTAAATAAAGAAGTAAACTCAATAAGTTGGGATACACAGGATAAAGTGAAAGTAACTTGTAAAGATGGTGCTTCATATCAAGCAGACCATGTAGTTGTTACAGTCTCTTTGGGGGTGTTGAAGGAAAGAATGGTGTCATTATTCATTCCTCCATTACCCGATATTAAATCCAATGCAATCAAAGTAAGTAGATTTAAACTAATTAATTGCCCCTAAAGATGTTTCTAATATAAATTATACTGTGTTGTAACACATTGCTTTTACTGTTTATATGAGTTCCAAGATTCTGCTTGAATTTAATTGCTCAGACACAGTTTTGACTTTACTCTGAACCGACTGCTGTCCAATCACAACATTTTCTGTTCAGTTTACACTTTTATATGGCAAACTATCAGTTTAAAAAATGTGATAAGCTTTTGATAATCTAAGACTGCATGGCGTTATTTATTTTTAAATTTGAGTTCAAATTTTTAACTTGTAACTTTTATTTATTTGTAAATTGTTATATGTTTTATTGATATGTTCTGTGTCTTGTACGAGAAGCAGTGCTTTTAGAGTGCTCAGCTTGAGAAAGTAATACAAATTTCATTTTTAAATAATGAACATAATATTATTTGTTGCACATTATATTGAAAACATACTATTTATTTTTATTATTCAGCATGGAAATGATGAAAGTAATGTTATAATTATTGTAAATTTCAATTATTTAAGTATACTTGATTACTTGTGTACCTAATTATATTTTTTTTTCAAAGGGACTTGATATTGGCACTGTAAATAAAATATTTATAAAATTTCCCTATCGCTGGTGGCCAGATGATTGCCCAGGATTTAGTTTGCTATGGGAACAAGAAGATGATTCAAAGACTTGTGTAAGTAATATGAATTTCTCAAATAATTTGTGAAGATTTGTCAGTTTTACATTTTATAACTTTATACGTTCTAATAGTAAATAGGTTAGTATTTGATCAGTCAACAGATAATAAAGTACAAATAAATCAAGTTGAACAAGTTAGAAAGATAATTTAATTTATGCATTAACTATCCTATGGAGTGAACTCCTAACCAATATATATATAATATATATATATATATATATATATATAAATTGAAAACTACAAAATCCCGATAATTCGCATTCCGTTAATTCGTAAATCCTGTTTATTCGCAACAAACTGCCGGTCCCGCGGTAATTTGTAAAAAAAAACTATGCATTTTGGTCCCCTCGTTTTCTTGTAATTTTTCTTCTGAAGTCTGTCTAAATCTCTTATCACATATATTATTTCTCAAGGCAATTTTTTTGTCGGTACGCCATAACTTCCTTAATACATCATCAAATTACATGAATGAGGCATCATTTTAAAGCTTTCTTTAACCGCTACACCGGAAAAATATACAAAATACAATTAGAAAAAAAATAAGAAAAAAAGAAAGAAAAAAAAATCGAAATTAACAGTGATGTAAGATCAAGTAAGTTGTAGAGATATTTTCCTGGCGTTGGCAACACTGATGATAACAATACCCAGCTGGAGAACTGCAGTTACGCCACTACATTGCTATTTTTAATTAATTGTAAGCGTGGTTATAAACAGCATTGTGGATACAGCATTGTTATTCCAAATTGAGAATGCGAATGCTTCGCACGGGTCAGCTAGTAATTCATAATTTCCAGTTAAATAATCCCGTTTATTCATTTATGAATTCACTTTGTTTGTGGCACTAAATCTGGAATGCAATCTAACACCTAAATCCACGCCATTCAACTTTTGAAGTTCCAACAGCTTAAACTGATCCGAAATGGCATATCATTTATTGCTAGGTAGTATGCAGACCAAAAGATTTTCATAGTCAATTTCAGATGATATGATTTGATGTAGTCACAAATGATTTCAAACGTTTCTGATTTCGCCTTTGCAATTATGGTCACTCCTACTTTGTGACTTGCCGATTGTTTGTGTAAAAAAGATTTTTTTTCTTAAAAAAGTTAGCGGGTCAGATTTGGCAATCGAGCCAAGGAAACAAATATTTCTTTCAAACCCACATTTCCCTACTTCATATAGAGAGCCAATTTGTTGGGACTATATTACTGTTCGGTTCAACATTTAATTCAAAATCGTTGTCAGTACACATAGATGGAAATTTGCTTTTACTTACATTAGGCTGTATATTTGTGGCATACAAGAGGTAGGCCTACATGGTTCACATTCTGAAGGTACCTGAAGGTCTGGTTCCGAGGTGCAGGTCTTACTTTTATATTGAAAAACCAACATTAATGTTTTTTTGTGTTTTATTTTAACCAATAGTATTAACCAGTTAAATAATTATAAAGAGTATACTGTACTTTTATATTTAAAAAAGCTGTATTCCACTTAAACCAACAAACTATAAGCTTATTTTAAAATCTTAATTAAAGAACTCAGCATACACAAACATAAACCACTGTCAACACTGTTGATTTCAAGTTATAACACAATAGGTTCCAGCTGCAACGGAGGGAGTAGGATCATAGAGTATCGAAAGACGATAGACAATAAGATATCTCAGCAAAGCCAACTTAATCTAAGGCTTACCTGCTCCCCTTCACTTTGAACTAACAGTACTTATTCAAAGGCAATTTATTTGACTATTATTAAATATTTAATTTAAAAAAAGCAGTGTGGAAAAGCCGCTCTGTTCCCCCGCATTCTGTCCCACTACATCCCTGAGAGAGGGGTTGTGAGGTGTACCCCCCAAGTTTGGGCATGGCTAGGGCTTGATGGTGGTTGTAATTTTCTAATAGTTCTAGTTCCAAAATACTTTTGAAAATGTACTACTTTAAAATCATTTTAGAAGCTCAATCACTTTTGTAAATTTATGGTGAATTATTAAAAATTTAACCCCTTCATATCTCCTAAACTATTGTACTTTAAAAAGTTAAAGGACAAATTAAGCTCTAAAGTGAAGGGATTACAAGATATTTGCAAAAAACCTATAAATCACACAATGTTTACACACCTTCCACCCTCTCCAACCCTCAAACCCTATGCTATTTTGATGGATACTTTCTACCACTTTTAGAGGAAAGGGTAATGAACAACTTCTAACAATCAGACCTTTGTTTTTTGGATTCCCCAGTTTTGGTCTAATTTTACTGTACTAATAATATTCCATTTTTGATGTGTAGAAATAATAAATGTATGTTACTTTTAATATGTTCAAAATTAGTATATTTTTCATTTTTTATTTCGAATATCCCCAATATTATTGTCGGTCAGATGGTTCAATGTTTTGTAAACATTACAAAAAATACAAAATGAAAATTGTATGTTAGGTAGTTCATATAGGGGTTGCATGAAACCCTTAAGTGGTGGAAATGTTGTGTGACCTTTGATTAACTTATAATTACTGTTCTTTACACAAACAAATACTTTTTGATTGTAGGATGGTAGAGACTGGGTGTATGATGTTTTTGGGTTCTACAGTATAGACAACAATCCTTTAGTGTTGTGCGGATGGATAGTTGGACTGTCCTCAAGACATATGGAACTTTGTTCAGACCAGCAAGTGAAGGAAAGCTGTCAGCAACTACTACAGAGGTTCCTAGGCCAGAAGTTTAAAATTCCTCAAGCTGATGCTATTGTAAGGTAATTACATTTTGTTTATTCTTAATAGAAATTAATTTTACTGATGTTTTTTATATGTTTATAATCTTTCTTAACTAATAAAATACCTTCATAATTATTATTTTACATTATTATAAACATAAATATTTCTTTGCTGAATTAAAGAATGTACATAGTTTGTAGAAATGTTTTAATTTCCAGCAATCAATTGCTATTTTGCTATTCACTACAATAGTGAAACAATTTAAAATTTTTCAGTAGTGAAGCACTTAATTTTTGCCTTAAATTATCTTTTATAAAATTACCCAAATTGAGTAAATCTTCCTTACGTAAAAATATTTTATATTCCGCTTAATAAATAGTATTTGCTTAACTACATTGCTGTAAATTTGTTTAAGATACAAAAACAAATTAAGTTTAGAAGAATACTCCTTAAATATATTATGTAATTAAATTTGTGTAATGTGTTTTTAAAGGTCTCAATGGCACAGCAATCCACACTTCCGTGGATCATATAGTTTCCGCAGTTTGAAGTCAGACCAAATGAAGGCCACAGCTTCTCAACTTGCAGAGCCATTAGCTAATAATGACAAACCGGTATTGACCTTTAATTTAATTTTTAACTTGTTGCATAAGTAAAATCTTGTAGTATACCAATATAAAAACTTATAGAATATTGTACATAATTATGCTAGGTTGTAATTTCAACAGTTGTAGGCATACAGATACATAAATATTCAGCTTGTCTTGTGAGAAGATATACTTGATAGAATAAAACTTAAACACAGAATCTCACAACTAATACATTTACTAACTCAAACATTTTTCACCGACAAAGTCGCCATCTTCAGTGATGCACGAGCTACAATAATCAAACTATAACTCACTAAACTATTGAAAGAAATACTTATATTGCAATAGTTATAAGTTAATGAAACATAATTGTTTGCTCCTATAGAATATTTATAAAACAAGTCTCTATAGTAACTTACTAGGGGAGATACCTGCAAACTTCGCACATCAACCCCTTTCCTTTCTCCACATTTTATTACTTTAAGGTCCCTTATTTTAGTTTATAATACATTTTTAAAGGTGTAGGATTAATCATACCCTCAAAGCTTAGATGGGAAATAATATCAAATGAATAAATTAAATTATTAAGATTACAATATAACAGGCGTTATGATCAAGATTAAGAAGAATTATAATGTATTAGGCCTACTCCTAAACAAAAACGTAACTTACAAATTAGAAACACAATTTATAAAAAATAAGATATTTAATATTACTGAAATACACCAAAAACTCAAAAAAATATGAACTAATTTCATATTTAATTCATGAAACATGAATCTTGAATTAATTTCCTTTAAAATTATTATTAATTTTACTGCCTGTTTTTGCTAATATTTAAATGCAGAGAAAGAGCTGTTCAGTTCATATGCTAAGGATAGCCTTGAGATTTTTAATAAAATCAGGATAACCATTATTCAATAAAACATGCTCTTGTAACTAATTAGCATATTCTTACAGAAAATAACACTTTCAACATCCGTTTAACAAAAAAAATCATGATTTATTATTTGAAAAAAGTATTAATGGCTTATCTAAGGATATATAAGAGTGTTCCTTTAAAAAAATAATCACTTAGTATAAACCGATGATGGATTGTTTAAAGAAAACTAAAATTTTGATTATTTTTGTCTATACCAAAAACATGGAAGAGGCAATTTAAGATCTTGGTACTCAGTAAGAGTGTAAGGAATTAGCTTTTGATTGCTTGATAAATTTTTTTGGGGTAAATACCAGCAGTTTAAGCCAAAAACAATTAATTTTAGACCAGTATAGTAGGCATGGCAACTCTATAAAGTTGTAGTAAATTATTTTAAATACTTTTTATATATAAATAATTTGTTAGATCTTGCTCTTGTAAAGGTATCATTATTAAACCTTTTGACTTTCTTATATAAATAAGAAAATGCTAATGTAAGTATAATTAATTAAATAGGTTATTTACCTTTTATCACCGTTCAAACAGTTCTTAAAATCCTACTGGATTACTGGCTTTGATATTATTAATTTTGTTTGTCTTATCGTTATAGATTTTCAAAAAAACACTATTCAAATATTACATTAAACTAATTTCGTTTATATTAAGGTTAGAAACACTTTAACACAAAAATATAACAGTAATAAAATTGTGCACAAACTATTATAATTGTGAAAGTTAATTGGCTTACATGAAAGTTTAGTCTTGCATTATGTGTATATAACTATTTGTAATGTAAAGAAATTTCAAGATTTGATTTATTTATTTCCAAAGAAGTAGTTTTTAACATGGGTTCTTGGATACATTGATTTATTTTGTTCACCAAAAGGTGGTGTTATTCGCTGGAGAAGCAACCCATGATCATTACTATTCTACAGTTCATGGAGCCCTTGAAACTGGCTGGAGAGAAGCTGACAGAATTCTCTCTCTTTATCCAAAGTAAGTTCAAATTTAAAGTGAAAGTATATAAAGATATTTAAATCTATATTTAATTTTGTTTAATGTATTATATTTGATAATTTCATCATTGTTAGTATTTCTCTAAGACAACTAGTTTTAAACTATTTCATATGAGCAAGAGTACTCAGTAAGTAGATTCAATGAAAAAAATTAAATCTTCCACTAATAATAAACACATTAAAAATATTCTGTAAGAATAATTGTACATTCTGCAAAAATGTATTACTTTGTTAAAATAAAACGCTAAATAATAAGAACAAAGGATAACAATAAAATCATAAAGGATGCTTTTTTCTTAGTTATCAGTTCATTTAAATTATGTACAGTAGTAGAGTTGCGATAATCCGAGGTTCCAAGTAATTCGAGCCACAAATAGCGCTTCAATATACAAGAATGCCATAGAAACAAACTTTTCCCTCCACAGCCGTATTCCCCACCTTTCTCTTACAAGGTCACTCAACACCAATCCGAGCATGTCTAAAAATAAATCAGTCCCTCTACTTTATTGTGTGAGAGCGTGTGTTTACATTAGTTTTTTGAGGCTGTAGTTTATTGTGAAACATTTCATTTATTAAGGTGTAGTGTTTTATGTGAAGAGAATGGACAAAGGTGAAACGTTAAAAAAATTAGCAGAATATGGTATTGGTGTAGTAACAGTTTGGCACTGTCACAGGAATCGGGATGAAATTAAAAAGTTTGCTTCACAAAAGTCCTCTCAAAAATGTCGTAATGAACGAAAAACCACGAAGAAATCAGATTATGAAAAACTAGTGAAGCACTGTTTTTATGGTTTTATCAGTAAAAAGGAACAAGGGGGTTTTGTATAACAGACCCTATTATACAGAAAAAAGCATTGTTTTTTTGCAATGAACTAAAGGAAGGTGAAGAAGATTTTACAGCAAGTGTAGGTTGGTTTGACTGTTAGAAAAACCGATATGGCCTGAGAACTGGAAATCTGTGGAGAAAAACTTTCGGCGGATTCAGATGCGGTGGGTACAGTTTTGTTAAAAAATAATAAAAAGTGAACAGTTAAAACCTGAAAAGATATACAATTGTGCTGAAACCGGTCTAAATTTTAAGACTTTACCATCCAAAACTCTTGCTTGGATGGACCAAGCCATATTTAGAAATTGGTTTTTTGTTACATTCATGCTTGAAATATAAAAGTATTTTAAAAAAAATAAATTACCTTGTAAAGCAATTTCGTTTTTAATAATGCATGCTCGCACCCAGATTAACAGGAACTGAAATGCGATGGAATAAGAGCAATGTTTTTACCGCCAAATGTGACAAGCCTCTTACATCTTATGGACCAAGGTGTACTTGAGTGTGTAATGAAGAAGTACAGGCGCCGTCTGCTATAGTTTATTATTCATACAGTTAAGGATGTGATTTATTGGGATTGCTGAGGCTTGGAATGAAATTACACTTCAGACACTAGTTAAATCGTGGAATAAAATCTTATACAATAAAAGTGAAAAAACGATGACAGTTATGACAAGGATTTTGATATACATCTGTGTAATTTATTGAAGAAACTACCTGCTTGTGATGAAACAAACCAAACTGACATTTCTGAATGGATAATGGGCCAGGACGAGCAGTTCGAGATAACAGGAAACACAATCATTGAAATGGTCTGTGACACAACATCACCTGATAAAACTGACAAAGAAATTGTAAAAGAGGCTCAACCTGATATAACTTATAGGATGCAGCGCTATGCTATGTTGAACAACAACCTGAAGCTACTGCAGTTGATACCGAATTACTCTGTCGTTGGCATGACATCGCTGCACGTAAACGTTTCAGTTAGGAATGGGTCGATTCTTGATTCCAAAAGTCGATTCCACCGATTATCGGCACTGGAATCGGCATCAAGTTGATTCCATGAAAGTCGATTGCGAGCCCGGCCACCACCAATCTCTGCAAATACGTTCGGTACGCCGCTTACTACGTCCGCGGTTTATATTTCCTCGTTATATTAATCGTTACATCCCATTTCATTCCAATTTGAAGTATTCAGAGAATCTACACTGCACCAAAGTAATAGAGTAGCCGTAACCGTTACTTCTAGCCGTTAGTAGCGATTACTTTGTGTGTTTGCAAAGTAGGGATGGGTCAATACCAAATTTTTCGATTCTCAATACTGATACCTATCAACAAAAAAACGGAAAGTTCATGGAAGAAATTAACACCCAAACACAATTAGCAGTAATTTCATGAAATATTGGCGTAAAAACATAATTTAATATACCACAGAGAGTTTTCACGAAAGATAAACCCGAATAAGGCAAAATGTATGAAATATCAGTGAAAAAACATAATTTAAGTATCACAGTGAATGTCCGCAAAAAAATCGATGCCTGAATACAATTTGTGCCAAATTCATGCCATTGGTGAAATATTATTTAAAATAAAATTACAAATGTCCGCAAAAGAATACGACGTCTGAATATTATTAGCGCTAATTTTATAAAACACCGGCATTCGAACGCAATTATACAACAGCGTATGTCCGCGAATAAACCTACTCCTGAGAACAATGGAATGTCCGCATACGAAATTATTACCCAAATACAATTAATTAATTGACCTATTCCAATTCAATAAAAACAGTGCGTTAAGTACAATAGCGTTAAAATATAATTTAAGTACCACAGTACCGAATATAATTTGCGCCAATTTTATGAACATGAACTACCATTGGTGAAACATTATTTAAAATTAAATGACGAATGGCCGCAAAAGAATATGATAGTGCAAGCACGGAAAAACTTACCGGGGGAGTTACGTATGATATTTTTCACTATACTACACCGAAAAGCAACATACTTTTAATCATAATATCTTTTTATAAAAAAAAGCAATTACACTTGTTTGATTTTTCTGTTATATTTCCATTGACAAAATCAATCAGCTGTTTACATAAAACTGATGTTTATTCTTATTTGTAAAATAAGCTGGAGAACGATAAAATCAGCCGTTTACTTAAAACTGATACATTTATTTTTTTTGTAATATCAGCTGGAGAACGGTAAATATACTGATCCCTACACAGCTGATTTTACAGTATTGTGCACGGAAAATAAGGACTTGCATGTCTGTGTTTTCTAAGTCTATGTGCACAGGAATAGAAAACAGCTTTTTCGGTGCAGTATAATGAAAAAAAAAAAATGTATACTTTTTTTAATGAATCCAAATCGGCAGTTTTATGCAAGTTCCTCTTAGTTCAATAACAATATTAACAAATAACATTATCGTCAAAGAACCATGAAGTTAAAATTAAATAACAATGTTTACTTCCCCTTACAATTGTGGTCATTGGAATCGATGGAATCGGGAATCGGTTTCGTGGAATTGGTATCGGAATTGATAAATTTGAGAATCGACCCATCCCTAGTTGCAGTGTATTTAAAAAAAAAAAACTATTTATGATTTCTTTAAAAAGTAAGTCTCTATTTTTGTATTGTATATAAAATTACGTTTGTACCTCACTGTTTAATACAAAATACTGTATATTTAATAAAACTCCATTTTTGCGGTTATACAAAGACTATAAATGGTAGTTTTATTTTAACCTCTGCATATTCTGTGTAATTCGAGTTTCTCAGAATCCGAGGTACTCTCGGTCCCATTCAACTCGAAATATCGGGACTCTACTATAATTGAAATACATTTTTATATTACTTTAATATGTTTATAAACTATTCTTGTACTTGTAAACTATATGGACCCTCTTTTCTTTATCAAACAGAAATTAATTACAATAATTTACTGTCTAAAAATATTGAAGTTTACTTAATAAGAAAATAACAAACGTTTTTGTTGCAACTGATATGGTGTCTTGCCAGATCGTCAGAAATATTGTCGTTTGTTTGTCCATAATAAACTTTTTTTATAAAAACATATCTTCAGTTTTAGGCAAATCCTAGATAAACAATACCACAGTTACACAGCAGAATAATAACATAAACTGCTATTAAATACTAAGAATGAGTCTTGTACACTGAAATTGCAGAAACACTGACCTTGTAGTAGAACGGTGTAAACCAGATGAATTTGCGACCTTGAAAGGTTTGCAGTGGAAGAACAGAAGTCGCAGTTTATGTTATATTTTGTTTGTTATGACAGTAAACACTTGAAAAATCTAAATATATTCACAACAGGATGTTTTGAGTTTCGGACTAGAAAAAAATTGGTACACAGTACTCTAATCTCATTAAAGTTTATTGAATTTAGATAATACAGTGTTCAAAACATGTGTTATTATTGAAATGCTGTATCAATTCTTCATCGTAATATAATATTTTTCCAACTTAAGTCAAAAGACAGGTTTATTTAGTGATTTATAAATATAGTGAAGAACTTAGATTGTAATTTTTATATCCAGTTTTCCATTGTTTATACAAATAGCATGCAGTGCTGACTAAATGTGAAATATTTTATAAGTATTGCTTCCATCACCTCTTTATGGCTCATAGAAATTTAGTTATATGCTACAGATGTACCGTACTAGTTATTAATTAATAGGCTATATAGTGGAGTATATTTCCAAGTCAATATCAGTTGATGTTTTACTCAAAAATTTAATTTTGTTTTCTAGTCTAAATAAATGTAAATCATGAACAAAATGATTTTACTATATTTATTAAACATTGTATCACACATAATATGCATGATTTAACATTTTTAATTTCTTTCTAAAAAAAGAAAATTTTGAGTTTGGCTTGGAAGTTAAGGTAAGTAAAACTGAGAAGAGAAATCTTAATAAAATTATAATGGAAGTTTGGTTTTTATTTATTTAAAAGAATTATTGAAACATAATGATATGGTAAATTTGGGGAGTTATAGACTTACTTTGCTTTTACTAATTACTAAAATATTACTTATCCAATTGAGATAAAACTATCACTTATTTATTGTCTCTTTAAATGATATGTATTTAAGGCTATATGATGTATCATCATGTTTTATCATAAGACTGAGTAATAATTGTAAAAAAAGTAAAATTAAGAAAGTGTACGGTTTGGCTACTTTTTATTTCTTATGCGGGCTAAACTGTTATATGAAAATACTATGTATTTAAATTATTGGGCATAAAAGTTTACAAAAAATTCTACGACTATGTAGGGAATTTACAGCACTTGATTATAAGCTGAAAATTTAAACATTATTTCCTGATCATTTTCGTGGCTGTTACAATCAATCTTTATGTTATTTTCTGTTAGTTTCTGTTTTAAATTGTCAGTAATTAAAGGAAATATATTTTATTTCAGAATAAGACTTCTATTTAATTACAATAATATTTTTAAGGTATTTAATTTAATAATTTATTTATAATAATAATTAAATATAGTAATATATTTAATAATTTAGTATATTTAAGGTTTTAATGGAAAATGTTCGTATTAAACAGATATTTACTTGAGTTTTATATTCATATATTGTAAAACATACATAATCCAAGTATTCTATACAAAATAAAGTCATTATATTAGGATCCATTGGTGCTCTAAGGCTGTGAAGACACTACTTGTAATAGACCATCTAGCTGAACACAAATTTTATTCAAGTTTAACAACTTTTTTTTATGACGTTATTTGTGGTGATCATTTGCAAGGTGTTCGCCTCAAAGACCGCTCAGGTTTTTCGCCTTAAAAATTTCCCAAATAAATAGCCTATTACCAGCATTGCTTCGAGAATTCAAGATGGTGCTTTAAGCAACCTATCTTCAGATGACAATCAAAATTTAAATACTAATTTTATATTCTTAGAAAATTAAGAGATTCAGCAAGATTTCAAGACATTTGCAAGAATGCTTACTAAAACTTTTTGTAACGTCTCTGTAGAACAATAAAGTGTAACATTCTTTGATGTTGTCGAGTGATATAGCTACGGGCTAGGAGATGCCAAATTTTATAGCGAACATGTTACGATAGCAAATTTTTTTTGAATACTCTGTTACAAATGTATACACACATGGCTTTACAAAATGTATTACAGACCAAAAATATTGTTTTGTACTATTAATTTAAAACCAAAATATTTCAGGTTGATAAAATCCTCGCTGTGAATCAAAAAAGCATTGGAAAGTTTCAGATAAAGCAATAGTGCCTGCTACAATATCTTCTTGGTGTGTCTTGCCTTTAAAATGCAGCTATCTATACAATTTAATTTTATGATTGTGGTGGTATCATTATTTAGAATTCTATAAACTTAATGAACAAAAATATCTTTTATTGATAATACAATTGAAACTGTTAAAAAAAAAGAAAAGAGTTTAAGCCTTTGTGTGTTAATTACAAACTGAGATTTGAGGTAACTTGAGGGTTGGAAAACCGTCACAGATGTAGGCAAAATAATGTACCTAGATTTTTTCCAATGTAATTTTGTAATTTTCATTCTACTTTTAAGGTAGTATACTAGTGGTTTACTTTTCATTATAATTATTTATGAGACAGATATACATTTATTTAGCTCTTGATTCAGTTAATTTAATTCGCTTCAAACTATACTTTTATATTTCAATTGACTACTTTGCATATACTATTTATCCTGAAAATTGAATAAACCTGGTACCAGAACTGTATCTAAAGTACGGTAGTTAATAAGAAACCTGTGTTAAAAACGCAAAAGATTTGAGGCAAAACATACTTTTGGACTAAAATAACTAAATAACTTCATTAAATGGCCAGTAACAAAGAAACTTGTATAAGAAAATGTTTAGAGTATTTGATTTTGAGAAAATGTATGTAAATAAAATGAATACAGTTTTTTCTAATCCATTTTTATTTAAAAACAAACACAACTACAAATTCAGAAAATCAAGCACTGCAAACCAGGTAACATAATGATAGTTGTTAAGGCTATGCTCTCAAAATAATTTTATAGGTCAAAATTTTAATTCAAAAATCCATAGTAATTTAATTTAAATGATCTACTTATCTCTATTTTAATTGACTTACAGTGAATAATACAAAAGTTGATGAAAATGTCCCTTCCATTGCCAATCAATTTCAGCACAATATTTTAAGGATCATTTAAGATATAAATTCTCTCTAAACAAAAGAATAGGCTAGGCAGAGAAAGGGAACTATGCAAAAAATAATAAAAGTAGGTTTAAATAGGTTGACTTGAAGCGTGAAGGAGAGGCTCTTAACTAGGTAGGCAGAGAAAGGGAACCATGCCAAAAATAATAAAAGTAGGTTTAAATAGGTTGACTTGAAGCTTGAAGGAGAGGTTCTTAGCTAGGTAGGCAGAGAAAGGGAACTATGCCAAAAATAATAAAAGTAGGTTTAAATAGGTTGACTTGAAGCGAGAAGGAGAGGCTCTTAGCTAGGTAGGCAGAGAAAGGGAACTATGCCAGAAATAATGGTTGCTACTACTTTTATATAATTCCTTGATTCATTTCTCTGCTAAAAATGTCAGATAATTGAAGTGCTTCAATAATCATGACGCCCCGCTTAACCACCCTTCAGTCGGCTATGACGAACAGTACTTAAACTATTTAAATGGTAGGCAACATTAAATTAAGTATACTATTAATAATTTATTCTTTCCTTAATTTACTAAGACTAATTTTTCACATAAAATCCAAACTTTCTGAACATTAGAATTAGAAGTTCTTAATTCACAACCTCCGACACATTATTTATATTACTATTGTTTTTTTAGTTTGATTAGTAACAGTATATCATTATGTGAAAAAAGTTTTACAAAAATAACAGCCAACTTTAATATGGTGAGTTGCCATTTTAGATAGAATCTATTAATATTAAATTATGTGTACGGTACTCATTTATGTTAATATTATTAATTAATACAATTGTGTTATTTTTAAAATAATGGTAGCACTGTTGGACAAAAATTTATAGTATTTTTTATGTTCTTTAAAATTATTTCTATGCTAAAAACATCTGATGATTGAAACGCTATGCAGTGCATCCTAAACCATGGCACACAGGCCATTCGCCTCATTGACCGTCCTAGAAACAGTACTAAAACTTGTCCAATTAAAGGATAGGCAATATTAAAGAAAGTATACCATTTGTTATTTAGACTTTCCTTAATTTACTAAGACAAATTAATGTATGTAATCTCTTAATCTTTTGATAAAGTAATCTTTTAATATAAAATTAAAAATTGTTGTTCAGTTGAATTAGTAGTTTTTAATTCATAACTCCATTTTTATATTATTATTGTTTGTTAATTTGATTAGTAAAGATATATCATTATGTGGGAAAGGTTTCACTATTATAGCATCCATCTTTAAAATGTTGAGTTGCTATTTAGTTAGAATCTACTAACTACTAATATTAAAATATATTTACTCGTTATGTTAATATTATATAATACAATTGTGTTTGTATTACTGTATTTAGTCTGTGATTAATTGTTGCTTTAAAATAATATTTTTATAATATATTTCTCTTTATATTAAATAAATCATTGTTATTGTTGAACTGTGTTATGTTTTAATTTGATTTATTTATATCCTGTTATTCTCTTGAAAAAATTAAGCAAATATATTTTATCTTATCTTAGAACCTTTTTCTACATTTTTTTTTTCTGTACTATTGTGATTATATAATTGTCCTTTGTAAAGTTATTGCTATGCTTTATTATTTAGTCTCTTCTTGATATTATTTTTTCTCAAACATTAGAAGGTTAACATTAATGATATTTTGTATATTATCATAGTATTTAATTAAATATTTTACCAAACATTGACTTAATATTTGTGGTCACAAAGAGGCACAGGGTGGTTAAATAGATTCTTATAAATATTTTTGCATTTAATTTTGAAAACATCGCTCTAACTTAATTGCAGTCAATGTTTACAATAATCCTATTCTAATGGTATTTATTTTTATGGGAGTCTTGTTACTATTTGCTGTGCTCAAAGCATTTCCTTCTCATCTTTTCTGGTTTGAAATTCAGTTTAATTGAACTGAGAACAATTTAAACTGTTTATTTTCTAGTATAATAAGTTTAATTTAATAAATTTATGTTTTTTACCATCACTGTCATTCAATTCTTAGTTTAAAAAACATGTTACATCTGTTTCATGATTAATCGCATTTTCAAAACACTGCACACGAAATACATTAAAATACGAAACACACGTACAGTTCACACACAATAATTCTACGTCCATTGAGACATCGTCAAAAATAAAACAGCACATAAAAATACACAAAAAGTCCGACAGAATACATTACAATTAATTATTTAAAATGTTGGAGAGCTGATAATCAGGGTTGCCAACTGAGATGAACAGGTTACCCCGACAACGACTAATTCCATGCAGCCGACTTGATTATTTCTTCATAGATGGGGTTTGCTGTAAAATTTACTTGGGAATTTAAAATGTTGGTAGGTTTTTTTCAGTAGCTGTTATAAATTTATATTTCTTCAAATCTGTCCATATGTTTACCTTTTCTACAGGAGCGTACAATTTCCAGGCTATTGATATCATTGTATTTGTGGTCAGTATTAACTATTTGGTCAGCACATATTGAGTTCGTGGGATATTTATTGAGATTTTGTATGTTCTTTATATCTTTTCGCAAAGCTGCATCCTGTTTGGCCTATGTAAATAAAGCTGGGATGTTAGGAACCTTTGTATTATTAACCGAGAGTTGTTTTTTTGAGACTGTTATTAGGTTTGAATGCTACAGTATAACCTTGTTTACTAAAGGTGCTGTGGGCTATTGTTTCAGCAAGTTTGTTATACTCTAATGATACATACTTCTTGTTGATAGGTTTCTTAATAACATCCGACCTGCTTTTAAGCTGCGTTGTAATTTATCGATGGTATCTATACTGTAACCATTTTCCTGCGCAATGAATTAATGGTGTTAAATTCAATGTCGTAGTTCTATTTGTTTAGTGGTGTATTTAAAAGTCTGTGTACCATGAAGTTAAAAATGGCCATTTTATGTGAGTAGGGGAGATTAGAGCTGGAATGTATCACCTGATCAGTATAGGTTGGTTTACGATATACATTGAAGCTGTGGTTTAAGTTTGTTCTTGTAACTGTCAAGTCTAAAAAATGTATGCTCTTATTGTTTTCTATTTCGGAGGTAAACTGTAAGTGTGTGCACTGAATTAAAGTATTTGTTAAAAATTCCTATTTGTATACTGTTGCCTTCGAACAAACACAGAACGTCATCAACATACCTGTGCCAGTAGGTAATTTTCGAACAATGTGAGTTTTTGTCTGACAAAACAAAACTATCTTCGAAGTTGTCCAAAAACACTTCAGCTAATGTGGGAGATAGAGGGCTACCCATAGCTAGGCCGCTGTTCTGCAGGTAATACTTATTATCGAACATAAAATAGTTCTGGCTCAGTGCTATTCTGAGTAATCGCACGAGTTCTCCTAATTCGACTGTTGTCAAATTGTTGTTTAACTTAATATTATTCTCCAGGTTCTTAATAGTCTTGTTAACTGGTACGTCCGTGAATAAGTTAACTATATCGAATGAAGTCAACATGGAATCAGTGGGGATTTTGACATCTTTAATATTACTTTCTCACTATACTATAGTATAGAGAAAGTATAGTGATCGCAAAAAAAATCGATGTTGAGATTTTTGTGGAAATATCCGTTTTGGGACCCCTTGAGTCCAAAAAAGTGATTTTTACAAAATGTCTGTCTGTATGTCTGTATGTCTGTATGTATGTCTGTATGTCTGTATGTATACAAAGCTAGAGCGAAAACTATTCGATCGATTTTAACCAAATTTGCACCAGACATGTCCAGTACGCCTGTATAGATGCACGAAAAAGGGTTTTGAACAATTTTGAAAAACAACCCCCCTTTTGGCCAAAAAACCCCCAAAAAATCAGTTATTATTTTTTTATAAAAAAACGGCTCTAACGATTTTCATAAAATTTGGCTTATTTGTAGCCTTTAATGTGCCCTACCATATACAAAAACCCGCATCTTTCTAAAAATTTTCGTTTAGCTAATAATAATAATAATAATAACTGATTTTGGGGGGTTTTTTTGGCCATAAAGGGGGTTGTTTTTCAAAATTGTTCAAAACCCTTTTTGGTGCTTCTATAAAGACCTAATTGACGTGTTTGGTGCAAATTTGTTCGAAATCGATCGAATAGTTTTCTCTCTAGCTAATAATAATAATATTTATTAGTTAATCGCCTACTTTAATAAAAGTAAACAAAGCTAGAGAGAAAACTATTCGATTGATTTCAACCAAATTTGCACCAGACATGTCCAGTACGCCTGTATAGATGCACGAAAAAAGGTTTTGAACAATTTTGAAAAACAACCCCCTTTTTGGCCAAAAAACCCCCAAAAAATCAGTTATTATTTTTTTATTAAAAAACGGCTCTAACGATTTTGATAAAATTTGGCTTATTTGTAGCCTTTAATGTGCCCTACCATATGCAAAAACCCGCATCTTTCTAAAAATTCTCGTTTAGCTAATAATAATAATAATAACTGATTTTTGGGGTTTTTTTGGCCATAAAGGGGGTTGTTTTTCAAAATTTTTCAAAACCTTTTTACGTGCATCTATAAAGTCCTAATTTACGTGTTTGGTGCAAATTTGTTCGAAATCGATCGAATAGTTTTCTCTCTAGATAATAATAATAATATTTATTAGTTCATCTCCAACTTTAATAAAAAAAACTCTCCTACCCCACCCTACAAGTCACTGTGAATCTGTTTAGTAATTTAAATGTGTTTGTGAGAAAGTATGTGCCAGTTCCTGGTACCGTTTATTGTATATCAATTCCTCTATATTTCTGACACTAGCTCCAGATTTAAACCTGACAGTCTTTCTTACTATCCTATCAAGTGTTTTGGTAAGTTTTTAAGAAGGAGCCGACATAAAATTTAATATAAATTCTTATATTTATTTGTAAGTGACTTTCAAGACTCACTAGTACCAGTGGAGCAATTGATCTCAGTTTGCTGCAAATCTTTCATATTATTTTATTTATTCAATAAAGTATATTTAATATTCAATTATTACTCTACAGATAAGACAGTTTGAAAGTAATAATAAAAAAAAACTATAGCATGAAAGTAATAATAAAAAGAGAATATAGCATTAAAATAGGAAGAAAAAATGTTGGCTAAATATATATGTTTAGTCAATATATATATTAAAGACTAGGGAAGAGATAGGACAAACAAACACGTTCCTAAAATTTTGTATCCCGAGGGAAAAGGCCGAGAGAAGCACCCTGGTTGAAAGTACCCGAGACTTTCTCTAGTGGATATGTTGTAGTGATTCACAAATGTACTTCCTGTTCTGCACAGTGATGTAAATAATGTTCATAAAACAGTTCGTCTTCTTACACAAACTGTAATTCAAGCAAAGACTTTTCACAATTTTCTTGTTTACACAATTATAATTCATTAAGTGTGGGTATTTCATTAAGTACTTTGTGGTCTCAAATATGTACTCTCCTATGCCTTTTTTAACACTGAAAAATCGGTTCTCATTCTTAAAAGTTCCTTCATTTAATTAAATTAATTAATGTTTTAGGTACAATAAAATCAATGTTATCTCAGCAAACTATTTAGTTAATTTATTTGCAAAGAGTTTATGTTTTGGTAGGAACATTGACTTTTGTTTGTTGTTGCTTAACAACGTTACTTCAAGATATAGTGGAAGTTACCCGAATCCCAGTAACTATGCTCAAATCTGCGCAACTTTCTTGGGATCCAACTGTAGCAAAATTGACAAGCTCATTTAAACTCGGCCCCACTCTGCTCCTCAACATTTAATTCCATTGAACCTTTGGTTTATTTATAGGTTAAAACTAATAGTTTTGGTTAAAATGGCAGCTGTGTTTTGTAAGACTCCGACAATGATATTTTGTTAAACTGATGGACCCAAACACCTGAGAATATATATTCATTGGATGCCTTAACAACTACAAATATATATATTTTTTATCAATTTTAATACTTAAATAAATATTTTTTTTAAACTTACTATCCTATGTTACTTCTTTGAATAACATTATAAACAAAGTTTACATCTTGTAAATCTTATATCAATCAATTATTGTGTCTCAAATCAAGTAAATATTTAAACTTGAAGAAACACTTTAAAAATTGAGAGAATTTGTGTACGCTGATTAGAGAGGTGTTGATTGTACAGGAAACAATTTCTCCTTATAGCTTGAAGACAACCGCTCAGGTTTTTCACCTAAACAAAAAAAAAACTTATAGCTTGAAGTGTGACCAACATGCACATGACCTGAGTTTTTTACTAGACTATTAAGAATAAGATTACTTCAATACTGACACAGCTAGTTTATGAATAAAAATTCAAATATTTTGTTTTTTACTAAGATCTAAAAATGCTTAAATAAATGTCCGCTTCCTCTAAAGGCAACACCAAATAGACAGATCACCATTGTGTCCAAAGTGGTGGATGCTGCCTCTACAATCAAACTTTGATTGAATTAATAAAAAATGTTAATAAATTATTTAACCACGCTGTGGTGCCTGTGATAAGAGAGGTGTTGATTGTAAGATAATTCTAATGCTCAAAGATATTTAAGACAAAGATATGACTGATGCTTTTAAAACAAAAAAATAAAGAATTCAATCATTATTTACGGTATTTAAAATTTTGAATTAAAACAGTAGAAGTATAAAAAAACAGTGTTTTATCATTCCAATTTTTAAATTCTAATTTGCTGTTTTATTTATTTTTTCTAGTATACACTCTACATTATCCTAACGTATTATTTAGTTCCATAGCCTAAGTATATGCTGTAGTTTTTCCATACAGTAATAATTTGACCCAATGTTTTACTGTATTATAAGTTAGTAAAATACTATAATATGTTATCTTGAGGATGTCTGTTGTAAGTAGTTAAATATATGTAGGATATGTATAAAGCAATAAACTGAAAAATAACTTGAACTTGTAGACTCATGTGTTCTGACGGCGCTAGTCTTCAACATTGTGATGTAGTAATTGTAGGTGCTGGTATGGCAGGACTTGCTGCGGCTCATACTCTCCTGACAGCTGGCATAACTAACATCATCATTCTTGAAGGTATGTTATAACCAGCAAGTCAATAAGTTTTATTTATTTTTTAAGAGGACGAGAAACAGACAACATAAAAGACCTGAAAGTTTTAAAGAATTTAAGTATTAGAAACAGTTTAGGGAATTTTGTGGTTTTGCTATGTACAACTTTATACGTTGACTATTATTCATTGTACTAATAAATAAGATTAATTTATGATATAGCCAGAAATAGGTTTACCAGATGTAATTCTACCAGACCGTCTAGGGTTTTTCACATTGCCTAGAAGAAGGACCATGGAAAGAAAATCAGTATTTTTTCTTACTTCACTTATTAAATATTGGATATATAAAACAATGTAAATTGTCAGTTACTATTTTGTTTTAACACTTTCAGTGTTGAGCGCGGATAAATCCGCAAAACGTGTCCTTCCTTGTGACTGAGCGTGGTTAAACCCGCTAAACGTGTCCTTCCCATTGACCGCTCCTTTACATTCAAAAAGAGGGAGTTTAGTCGTTGTCTAGACCAATTTGTTTTACCTGAGTAGTTGATAGGAACCCTTCTATGAGTCCAGGTCCAGTAGCCTAGGAAAATAGTAACTACAAAGCAACTTACGATCATTTAAATTGGGCGCCACCTTGCTAATCATTCGTAATAAGACCCTAATGTGCTGTAGCACTGACAGTGTTACAATACCATAAGCACTATAGGAATCAATTTCACAAAAGTGCAAATGATGAATCCAATATGGCGGATCCAAGACAAACAAAAAATTATATGGCGGACAAAAATTTCAGTTACATTCCAGAATAGTTTTTTTCGTACAGTAATCAATTACATTTAATCTGGTTACCCTATGTAACCTGTTTACCTGTAATTAAGCTGTTTCCGGACACCCGGTATATTAACACTATTATACAATTCAACTGTGAATTGCACTAATTTACATTTACTAAAGTTTAAAATATTCAGAGATAAATTCTACACATCTACTGCCTTGTAGCTTTTAAAATGATGCTACAGGTTTGCCTACCTTCACAGAGGCATTGCATCGACTAACTAAATCTTTAGATATTAGATGCTCTTGGCATGATTTCAACTACACGTATTACATTATTATGGTATGTATACTAAGTCTGAATTCTTATTTTATTATATACGTTTCTTTAACTTATCTGCATATTAATTTGAATTGAATCATACATAATGTAAAATATGTCTGCATCCCAATGATTAGGTGAATATATACCGTATTTGATATTTTAAATTAAAGACCATGAAAAATTCAGTGTTAATATTAGGCACCAGCTGTTTCTACCCTAAGATGGTTTTTGTCTTTTTTTAATTATTGTAGTTTATTCGTATCTAAAATGTTAGGGTGGATGAAAACCTCAAAGTTAAATATTTTGATGATTACCATACTTTCTGTTTGTATACTTTGCATACAAAAAAGTAAAAACCAACGGTTTTTTTGTTTTTTTTTTTTTTTGTTGCCATTACATGAAATATTACTACCACTAAAATATTGAAAATTTAAGTTTTTATTTAATTAACTATAATTTTATTTTACAATAGATCATTTTAAATTATCTATACCTTAAACAATAAGCCTTTGATTTTCTTAGTACCCAAGTTCCAAAATGAATTCCCCAGTTTTTAGTCCCCATTGTATCATATAATGAGAAGGTGCTTTATGGCTTCCTCAATTTAGTAATACAGTTGTATTGAACAAAAAATATCGAAAGAGCATAATATGACACATTTTTTCTTTTACTAAAAGGTTTAATTCAGTAATTTATGCAGTGTTCCCAAATAAATATTTTAATTATATGTAGCTAAACTATAATTCTTATTTTTACAGTAGGCTACTTCAAATAAGTGATTTTTAATATGTTAAAGAAAATTTTCAAATTCGTTATAAAAACTTTAGTAAGAAGTAACACATTACAGTCATATATGAGGTGATAAAGGCAGGTAATTTCTCTTTAGTAACCATAAAATTTATAAACAAAACTATCTCTGGATACAGCAAAGTAAGAAATCCCTTTCTACAAGTTAAATTTTCCCACTAATTTTAAGTGCAAATGAAAAATACTTAGTAAATTGTGACTTTAATGAATTTTCTTTGTTGTTTTTTTCCTTTTACAAATCAAACATATTTGTTCCTTTTTTTACAAAAATGTATACACAACATATAAAAAAACATAAAAATACAAACAAATAAATCGTACTCCGAGGTTATAAATCTTAACTTTTAATCCTAAAATTTGTTTGAGGATCTAAATACGGGAAGACAAATCACTGTGTTTGTATATTTTATCTTTTCAGCTCAAAAACATCCAGGAGGTCGGATTTGTTCATTTCCGATAAAAATTAATCACGATCAAAGGGACCCAGAGTTTGTAGAAATTGGTGCACAGTGGGTGCACGGAGAATGCAATCCAGTTTTCAAACTTGCTGAAAGTAGAGGCCTACTTTCAAAAATTGTATCTCATGAGGGCCAAGGTATATGCTTAATATGTGTTTGTAATCTCATTTAAGCCATTTTTAGATAATTATTTGTTAATTTTTTGTTCAAAAGAGTTAAAGAGCTGTGAAATAAGTTTTGTGGACAGGGCCAGCTCTAGGGTTTTTGGCGCCCTAGGCGAAAACAAATTCTGCGCCCTCATTAAAGTGCCTTCTTGTTATAACGAAGAATTTGATTTGATAACCTTTGATTTGATTAATGACTGAGATATGTAAATAAAGTTACATTGTGGATAAGGTCCCCGAATCACTATCTTAATACAAGGTTAATTTATATTACCTGTTTTTTCCATCAAGTGATCCACTAGTATTAAAAACACTACCGCGGTTTCGGACGTATTCAATCGTCCATCGTCCTGGTGTAAAAGTCGCTCACATGAGGTCGTCAAACAGTTTTTTTAATGTTTGACGACCTCATGTGAGCGACTTTTACACCAGAAGATGGACGATTGAATACGTCTGAAACCGCGGTAGTGTTTTTAATACCTAGTGGATTACTTGACGGAAAAAACAGGTAATATAAATTAACCTTGTATATAAATAAAGTTAATGTCAATTTTACATAAAATAACTAATATAATATCCACAAACCTTAATGTTAGTTGAAAACGTAGTTCTAACAATGGCTTTGCATTTTGTCTGTAAAATGTTTTGACGATTTATAAATTAATAATTAGAAATCTAAATTAGTATTAGAAAAGCTACATATCACACAGTTTTACTTAGGTTTTATTGGTTTTATTATTATAAAGAGTTATTATTATTATGTACAGTTCTCTCAACAACAAACAGAAACTCACAGTTAGATTACAGATAAACTACACAAAGAGTACTTGATATTTTTTGATGTTGAATTATTGTTTTCTTAACTATATGATCCAAGAGTCACTTTGAAATGTTAAAGTTAATCTGATAGAAAAACTTTGTTTAGCACTACCTACGGAAAGTGGCAACGTAAGCAAAATATGAAGGGCTACACAAATTTTAGGAAATCAAGATTCAAGATTATGATGGTAAATGTAGTTTAGGACTTTTCAGGGTTTGATACTGAGTCATGGAGATGGTGAGAAATTGCTCTTAGTTCATAACACAGTCCTACAGCAGGAATGTAAGGTTCATTCAAACCTTCATCTTTTTCGTAATGCTTTTTCCAAGTTTTTGCACATCGACTTAACCTCTGAAATAATCTTGTTTATAAGGTCAGGAATGTTGTACAAAAATTCAAAGACGACAGATACTTTATTTAACTGGGAAAATCTTTCTTTTACCGCATTAGCAGCTGTGTATAAAGCTGCAAAATAAAAGTGAATCTTGAAACTTTCTTAGGAGTCTTGAACCTGTAACATTTGCAGATTCATCTGTTGATTCGTAATCAATCATTTTCCTCTTTTTTCAAATCCGGACCTTCTCTTCCTTAAAAACTGGTTCTATTCCAACTTCTTCTGCTACTGCATTAGCATTAACCAGAACTTTCTTGAACTCTAAATCACTTCTAGCTGTAACCAAAAACTCTTCGGTTTTTTCAAGTGACTAACTGCTCTCTGGAGACTCAAGTCATTTTACTAGTTATGTTTACTAGTACATAACTAGTTTACCGGTACTAGTTATGTTGAAACAAAATGTTGTGCCATGTGACAGTAAACTTGAAGTCTGAGATATTTTTAAGTAACCCAAGGGCTTCTACCTTCGCAATATTGCCACTTGATCCTCCGCTTACTACGACCCTACACTTTGTACCCGCTACGCACAGCGAGGTTGCCAAACTGAGTACTGTTAAGGCATATTTCCCTATTTTCTAAGACAACTGAAATAAAATAAAATACCCTTCACCTTTCATTACCTAGTAATTCATCTGCCTAAGCTAGTACTAGCAGCATGCAAAAGTACTAAACTTTTATTTAGTTTATGGATTTTAATCACCAAATTTAAAAAATCTCAATTTTGCGCCCTAGGTGGCCACCTAGGTTGTCTATATGGACTAGCCGGCCCTAGTTATGTATAAAAATGATTTTGTTTGCTGTAGGCATAGAAATTTTCATACTATTAAAACTGTTGTCATTAAACTTGCACTTTCAACAATTTATAGAAAAGTTATTTATGAATTTGGCATTCTACTATAATGTTCTATATACCTTTAAAAAATAATAAATCAAATTGTGTATTTTACACTAGCTAGGCACATGCACAATAATTAAGGTTAGCCATATAAGTAAAACTTTTATAAAGGCAGAAGAGACATAACAAAAAATACACTAATTTTTTCATATAACATAGTTTTTTATAGTAATTATGATATTATTTTTGTTTAAGGTTCTTACTTAAGGTATGGTGGAACCGAACTTCCATTAAAGTTAGTTCAAGAAGTAGCAGGAGTGGTGGGTTCTTTGTTAGAAGAATGTGAAAAATTTGTTGACTTGGATGATTGTGTTCCCAAATCTGTTGGGGATTTTTTACAGGAAGAGTTTGCAAAATACTTAGATTTGTGTCAGGACCCAATATCTGTTTTACAAGATAAGAGAGATCTATTCAACTGGCATGTTAGGTAATTTCTGTTTATATAGTTATTACTATATAAAATATGTTTTAGTATCAACATTTTAGGTAACATGTTAATTAAAAAAAAAATTTTTTTTAACTGTTTTGGTGAAAATCATTCTACATATTTTCAATAAAATTTGCATTTTCAACTCAGCGAAATTGTTTTTCCTGTACTAATATTTGCTTAAATTGGTGTACTACATTAATTTCATTCTGTTTTCTTTTAAAGTTAAGCTATTAGTAATTATTGACAACTTTTGTCTTCCTTAATTTAAAGAAATGACTTTATTATATCAGTAAAAAAATTAAGAACAGTCATTTTATACAAAAATTTGATGTTTTGAAATCTTCTTCAATTGTTTTGGTTAATTAAAATATTAACAATCAACAAATTTTACAATTAATTGCATTCAAATATTTTTTTCAGATTTCATGTAATTGATAACAGCTGTGATAATTTACACGTATTATCTGCCAAAGGATGGGGTTACTATGAGTTCACAGAGGGTGAGGATTATGTCAATTTCAAACAAGGATATTCCTCTTTGATAAATTCACTTACCAATGATCTTCCAGAAGGTATTTTAAAGCTGAATTCACCTGTCACAATCATTGATTGGTCCAAATATAATAAAAACAAAGACATAAAATCAAATCATTCAATTTCTAATAATGTTTCTTACAAATACGAATCAAATAATTTAGTTTATGATTATGAACAGACTAATATGTATGAGAAATCAGTGTGCACAAAGCAATCACCTGTCGTTGTAACATGTGAAGACAATATCCAGTATCATGGTGAACATGTAATTATAACATCTTCAATTGGATTCCTTAAAGCTAACCATCAGTCCCTATTTAGACCAGCTTTGCCACAAAACCTGCAGCAGGTAGGCTCATTGTTATTTATCCCTTTAAATAGCTATATACTTGCATACAATAGGGAATGTTTGTCAAACATCTGTTAAATTTGAATCCTGTATTTAATTCATTGCTTTATTTGTTTTAATTTATAGTTTTGTAAAAGAAATTTGTGTGTGGTAAAACAAACAAAATATACTATACATCCTCTATTAAGAGGGGTGGGTGTTCTTGTAGAGATAAGTCAAATAACACACACAAACAATATCTGTACACTAATACCCATACACCCTTTAAACATTATTCAACAAAAATTCAATTATTTACTCTGCCACTACCGATTAGACCATACCATACAACACGAAAATACACCATAATTTGGTAATTTGTCCAGCTATTTTTACAGTTAAACTTCATGTTTTGGGAGAGTTTATTGATATAATGTATAATTAATTTGTATGGATATTGTGATGGGCATCTCTCTTGAGTGATCGTCCTTGGGCAATGTTTGCGCAACTTCTCTTGCCAGAATGAATATCTTATACTTCGTTAGTAGCAGATGTCAGTATGTCCAAAATAGCAGGCAGAATGGAATCCTTTGGTTAGAGGATCGAGATAGTGGAATCGAAATTGGTAGTTTAGTTTAATACATTTATTAAACTCTCCCTGCTGGTCCAAACTTATAACTAAGCTACTAGCTGGAGGTATAACAGAATTACTTATTCTACAAGCCAAACTAGCATCCCCTCTCCTTAATTACCTAAATCCAGTATATTCTTCAATAGTCCCATCAAATTAGCCAAAAAATAGGGGGGGGGGGATCCAGATGGTTTGAAAGGGCATAGTTGCTCATTCGAGTGTCCTGTACAACATACTAAAATTCCCCGAAGGTGGGGTTGAGCAGGAGGGGGAGGGAGCCATCAAAGGTCTCTTTTTACACATTTTCTTACATAACTCAGGAAATAAAGATCTCATCAAATTCCTCTTCATCTAGTAGTGGATCGTTTGTGCAAGATGGTTAGTGCAAACAGAGGTGCATTTTATTCCAGCTTTTCGAGAGCGACATATCCCCTTACAAGTAGGTGTCATTTGCACAGGTGTGCATCTACAGAAAATGGACCTCAAAATATAATCAGGGGTTGGAGGTGAAGAGCCATAGAATTTGGTTGCTATATCCTTTTGCAGTGACTCAGTGAGCTATGGTGAAACTTAAGGTCGGGAGCTGTCAAAGAGCACCAATCATGGTCCCCAGAACACATTTTGGGATATTATTAAAATTTGTATATATGGAGAGACTATATATGTGTTCGCACTTTACGTCTGATTTGGTTCAAATTTGGTACACACATTGGTTTTCTAAGTAGCTCGGACGAGTTTGTTAGACAAAAATTCAACAACCGGAAGCAAGTTTTTAACCGGAAGTAAAAATTTTTCGGGATTTTTTGACTAGAATTAAACGTTTTGGGTTTTTTCTAAAAAATATATACATATAGGAAATTATTTTGGACATTTTGTATTTTTACACGACCTTATAGCCCGCCTGGTTCTCCCAAAATTGATCAAAACGTAATTTACCGTAAAAAACAAAGCAATCCATAATCCGAGGCCACATGGACAAGGTGCAAACTCGCAAAGTGAGTGTTTCCAATACGAAAAAGTATGTGATCCGGGACTGGAGGCTGATGTGCAAACAAATTCTACTAATATATTTGGTACACACATGCAGCTATTCAGCAGATCCGTGAGTAGACCAATTTCCCAAATACAGTAGTTGGTTGAAACCCTAAAACATATAGGCTAAACTTAATTTTGGAAATTCGCTCCACTCACGACAAAGTTCAGCCGCGAATTATTATAATTTTTTTATTGCCGAGTTAATATACATTCTTTTGTCAGTTATATCATTTCTTATGAGAAGCATAAAGAATAAATATTTTAAGAAAGTTAAATAGTTCAATTTGAATACATCTAAAACCTTGAGATTAAAAGAGATTAAAATTTTTTACAACCAAAATTCTTATAATTTTACCTACTTGCTTACAACATTTATATAAAAAGTATTTCCCGTTTTAGAGAAAACTACGACAAATATCTGTAATTAAATAAGATTTTGTTTCATAAACCCAACCATTTGTGTGTAAATTGGACTTGATGTTTAGATTTTTGAAAGGCTCAAATAAACTTGGACCTTGAATATTTTTAAATAACAAATACTACATTTTTGTTGACTACGCATTTAGTAAATGTTTTACTATTACAACTTTATAACGATTTAGGCCTACATAAAATTTATATTTACTACCCATACCGTTATACAAAAGCCACAAGATTTTTTAGTGCTGTATAAAGTATCGAATTCAATACATTAAAATAAATAAAAAATGTTCAGTAACGTTTTTTTTCGAATTCGGATATTGATTTTAAGTAATTTTAACTACTTCATTTGGCAACAGTTTCCAATAAACAAAACATCTCTGATAAAAATACATTAGGCATACTACAGATGGGCACAGTTACTGCTGCTGCTATTTTAACGTTTGATACTTTTGTAAAAAAAATTACAAAAAACTAAAATAAACTAACCTGAATTTGAAAATGTTTCTGAATATTTTAATTTATTTTAATGTATAGAATCCGATAGTGTATTATAGCACGATGAGGTTTTTTGTGACTTCCTGTATATATATTTTATAAATAAAACAACTAATTTTTACACGTTCTGTTTACTAAGAAAAATGTTTTTATCACTTTTATTTACCCTTACTTTAAAGTGACAAACTAGGGTGTACAGTGAAGAACGGAGGTACATATTATTTTTTATTGAGGTTGTACTGATGACGTTGGACACAACAAACAAAGTGTGTGGACCCTTCTTTACTTCCCCTCTCGGACACATTACCGGAGTGAGGAATCTGTAATTCAAATTGATTTATTAAAAAAAAATTATCATGAATTTATTTTTACTTTTTATTTGTCATAATTTTTTGTACACTGCTTGCTGTTTTGTAGCCCCCTTTGGCCAGCGCTCCTAGCGGAGGCCTTCTTCGCCATTGTCTAGTTACGGCCCTGCCTATATGTACTTTATGTTTAAATAACTTTACAAATAAAGCCGAAAATCTCGATTTTTTAAAATTGTTTTATATTTTCCCTTGGCATCATCTCCAAAACAAATTAATAGGACATTTTTTGAAGAGAATTTACTCTAATTTAATTTTATATAGGATTATTTTTTCGCTAAACTTAATATTTTCCATGACATTTAAAAAAATTGTTAAAAAAACATTAATGAATCCCCCTCCCACTGGGATTTTCCACCTGTTTGGCTAAGTTGATTGTAGAATTAACTCTCTATATAAGCCAAAATTTGTGTATATATATGTATAAATAATTGTACAAATTAGGCAAAAACCCAGATTTTGAATTTTTTGTTCTATTTTCCATGGACTCTTATCTTAAAACTATAACAACTTCGAAAAAAGTTAGTAGGACCTTTTTGAAGAAAATTTACAGTAGTTTAATTTTGTATAGGGTTAGTTTTTCGCTAAACACAATATTTCCCGATTTATTTAAGAAAACGTGTAAAAAGAGATTATGATAGCTCCCTCCCCCTCCCACTCACCCCCACCTTCAGGGAATTTTAGTATACTGTACAGGACACTCGAATGTGCAACTATGCCAAGTTTCAAAACTTCGGGATTTTTTTCTCCTAGTTTAGCTAATTTGACCGGATTATATGTGCAAGCCATATAACACGTTCACTTTCAATGTGAATCCATCCATGATACATATTTCTAGTCTATTTATTATAATAATATGGAGCAGGGACGCCAGGTTTTGTAATTCACAGGGAGTGCTATGAGAGTTGCCTGGGTGTTTGGGGGTATGGAATACCCCATACCAGAAGGGGTTGAATCATCCTATACTCTCAAGTTGATTATTTACCTCGCTAGATCCCAGCCAACTGCTGCTGGCCTTGGCCATATCGATTGCTGACTCACGTGACTGCAATACAACACACAAGTGGCCTGTCTGCCCCAAGTCAGTATGCCGATGTCAGTAGATCGACTCTTGATTTACCGAATTGTAACTTTTACGTACGTTTGAATTAGGGTAGGTAAAGTGGCAGTTTACTGGTATTGATATTATTTATTAGCGGAATGGATAAATATGTTGTTTGTCCGTCTATTCAAGGAAACAATTCGGCAACAACCTAATCCGACCTTTCTACAGACAGTGACAGTGCTTCAATTCCAGTTAGCTCGGTCAGCTCAGATCCAACTCCTTAGTTATGTATTTTTAGAAAATTGAATAAAACTACTGGTAAGCTTTCTTTTCAAAAACATTGGAAAGAAAAATATGATTGGATGGAAAAAGTGATAAAGTGTTTTGCTCGATATGTAAAAGAAGTTACTTCGTCCAGTGGGCCTGTTGGGGAAAGAAACTAAACAAGACGAAGATGTGATGAAAGCATTTGTGGAAGTAGGATTTTCTTCTTGGA
>JAGFPH010001636.1:37271-54338 GCA_018207615.1 Philaenus spumarius | reverse complement strand
CGAAGATGTGATGAAAGCATTTGTGGAAGTAGGATTTTCTTCTTGGATCAAAATCCTACAAAAATTCATTTCCCATGAAAAATCAGATTTTCATATTGCTTGTTGCTACAAGAAAATTACTATAGATAAAGGTGTCAACGTACACTCTTTGTCTACAGGGAAGGTAAAAGAAATGAAATCTGCCAGAGAAGCTCTTTTAAGAATGTTGTCTTCACTACATTTTCTAATGGTTCAGGGGTTAGCTATTGGTGGTCAGATAAGTCTAATTATCGTGTGTTACTGGAGTTAGTTGCTAAAGATAACTCTGATTTGTGCTCTTGGTTGCAACGCACTAAATACAAGTGGTGGTCACAAGATATAGTAAATGAACTAGGCTCTATTATGTCAAATGAAGTCTTACTAAACTTGGTTAAATTTCTAAAGCAATCTCAATACTACTTTTCCTTAATTATGGATGAAACTAGATCCTGTGATTCTTATTTTCTGGAACGATTCGACTTAGCCTAACTACAGTATTGCCACTAGCTCCCAAATCTGGTTCAGACCTATTTGAAGAATCATTTTCTTTTCCAGTATATATTTCAAAATGATATGCATAACCAGACATTCCACATATTACAAAAAATTCAATATTTGTGCGGTTTGTCTGGCATATACTGTCGAAGGTGATGACGACCTTTAAACGCGCACATCTGTTCATCTACTGCGAGTTTTTGTTCGACAGGAATAGAAGAAAATTTTGAAAGAAGTATATCAATGACTGGTCGAATTTTATGTAATGGGTCATGGTCAGGTTGATTTTGAGGTACTAGTTTGGAATTATCATTAAAATGTAAAAACCGACGTATTTTTTCAAACTGATTGATAGACATACATTCCTGAATAAGATTTATACTAACTCTCGGATTCCAGTAAAGACGAATACTTTTTGCAGTTATTACAGTGGTAATAACCAAAATTCCAATGTACCGTAACGCTGAATGTCGGTTTTAGTAATATGAAATGGTTTATCTGGATTCAGTGAAACACTGTAATGAAGTGTTTCTTCCACAATTATATCAAATAAATCATTTGTGAAGAAATACGAAAAAAATTTAAGGGGTGTATTCAAATTTGTTATATCTATTGGAAGTTTTGAGCATCCATTAAACTTTATTTTGTCATCACTGAAATCCAACGTTTTGTCCTTCCATACTATATTTCTATATTTTTTAGCTTGGGTCTGAAATTTTTCCTTAGGCCTAGGACTTACATATTCTCTTTCATTTGCTGTAGAATCAAAAACAGAATTTAAAATTTCACCAGTTTCTACTGCAACATGATTTGATTCTGGCTCTTCAGAAGCCTCTAACAGTGTATCAAAAATGTCATCAAAATTATTATCTTTAGGAATATCTTTTACAAATAATTCTGGTTCATCTAAATCACCAATATCTAGTTCATCTTCACTTAAATCAAAATTTAAAATTATGCCTTCAGTTAATGTTGGTTTTTTGTTGTTATTATCTATATATGATATATTACCTTTCTCCATTATAAGCTTAACATACATACATATAACTGAAACAAAAAAGTTAAAAACACTTCACTAATAAAATTTAAAAACACATTTTTTACACTATAGTTTGAACAAAACAATAGAACATAACCTAAAATAGGAATAGGCTATGATGCATCAGATTAGACTGCCCAATACATAATGTAGCCGATTTGGAACATGAACTTAAACACTGATAATTATTTACACAAAACACTCACGAATAATTCAATATGATACAATGGTTTATTAAACTATAACAAAACTAAAAAATATTTTTCCAACACTTAGTAATTCAAAAAATTGAAACAATAAACTTATAAAAACCACCAAATCAAGCTTGGAAGCAACCTTGTGCACTCACTTGAAAACATGTGATTTTTAAAGTAAAAGCAGTACTACCAAAGAGGGAAAAATAAATTTCCCACACAAAAAGATACTAGAAATAGAATAAATGCATGGTGTAGCCAATTGTATCTCTTTTAGTTTAGTAACACTGGGTTAGATTTAATGTAGCCGATCAGCTACACGATGCATTGTAGGGTTAAACCGGCAGCTGTCACATTTCCATGTGCAAAAGAAAAGGATTAAAAAATAAATATATGTTACATGACAGCATCACGGACCTCCCACCCACCCCGAATATATGTACAAGTCCTAAGTAGGCTCAAGTACAAATAAGTAGGCTATTTATGTTACACTATAACGAGATTCTAAATAATAACATTATTCGCAATAGTTATTTTCATCTTTATATTGATTTTTGATTTATATTAATATTTACAACTTGCAAAACACTGTAATAACAAATCAAGTGATAATTTCTTCTGCATGGTGATTTAAATCTAAAAACAATCTTCTGTTTCTTCATCTATTTTAGGGGAATTATAACATGATAAGCCATTACAGTTTTCACACATAGCGGAACAATTTAACCCTGATTTCAAGCATCTACAGTTGTTTCCACACGGCATCTTACAACTGTAATAGGTACAGAAGATCATCTGGAGCAAAAGTCTTTGAGCTAGGAATAGGCCTTAGAGCCTTCTTTGTTCCGTCGTTACATTTTACATTTTCGTTCTTCCATCTCCAGTTTGTAAGCTGAAGGTTGTTGCCAATCCAAACATGAACTTGTAGATAAACTTTCAATAGTAGATGTTGGTGAGCTGCTTCTGACGTTGGAGGTAATTTCATTACGTCAAAGTTGGATTTAAGCGTTGGTTTACTGGTAATAGAAGTGAACTTGAAATAACATCCTTCATTAAAATTTGAATATTTGCTGGTTCTGTACTAATCTAGAATGAACTTTTCTCCCTTCTCCAATAATTCATCACGAGACGTATTTGCATAAAAAAAAGTCTCTGCTTGAATTCTTGCTTAGATATTTGTCTTGATAATATAGACAAATTTTGTATTCCCCAAGCCAAAGAAAGAAGTTGTGTCACATCCAGTAACTGTATAAGCAAATAAAAGATGTTGCCAGATACTGCTGTGTTAATCAATAAGTTGATTTACGTTGTAGTACACAACTGATGATGTTTTACTATAAACTACCTTTTGAAAGATTATTGGTTTATCCTGTGGTGCAAGGGTCACAAGTAACACTGACAGATCTGTATCTGACCCCACTACAATTGCTTTCGACAATGTATTTAGCTGTTCAATAATAATTTGTTTTTTGTTGCTCTTGTTTGAAAGAAATTCCTCTTGTTGTGTAATGCACTTAGTGTTTCTATCAAAGTCTATGCCACTCGATGAGGTTTTGTTTCTTAACTGTTCCTCTCCCTTTTTGTGGATTTTTTAGGATATACATAAAATAACACAGTTTTTTTTTTCATATCTATTAATAACATGGGAGCAATAATTGTGAATTATGTCTCCTCAAGTTCCTTTGTTTGGCCAAGAAACACAATTTAAAAGGAAGCCTCCATCAATGTCTATGCTGACATCATCCCCCTGAGGTAATTCATTGGTGATTCGCTCAGTAAATACTTTTAGGAAATACGATTTTGATCCTTTGCGTAGTGAGACTTCACCAAATAAAGAAGGGGGCTGTGAAGCTAACTAGTATCCAAAATAAAACTTCAACTTACTTGGGCTGTCACAGAAACATAAGATCCGGTTGAAAAGTTGTTAAGGGTTTACCGCAACTTCGTTAGTTCGAATAGCTACTGACTTGTGACTTGCTTAGGTCATGACCATATCTTTCCTTTTTAGCTTCAATTCTCCAAATTTCTTTCCTTTCATTTTTTCCATATACCGTTTCAAAATTTCATATGCATTGTCACAATTTACTTTTTCATCTAAAATGACACCTGAGCCTAAAGACACTAACTCTCCTGATAGCTTTGTCAACGGGTTGTGTTGAGTTAGTCATGAAATAAACGTTTGTATGTCGGAATCGTTTCTCAGCTTCCGAGACTGTCGAAGTTCTACGTGTTCTATATAAATGACTTTGCATAAGGAAGTTGCCATACTGCGTGAAAATACGGTAATCAACATGCAGTTGAAATTATCACTTAATTTGTTATTACAGTGCTTTGCAAGTTGTAAATATTAATATAAATCCAAAATCAATATAAAGATGAAAATAAATATTGTGAATAATGTTATTATTTAGAATCTCCCTAAAGTGTACCATAAATAGCCTACTTATTTGTACTTGAGCCTACTTAAGACTTGTGGGTGGGAGGTCCTGATGATGCCATGCAACATATATGTTTTAATCCTTTTCTTTTGCACATGGAAATCCAATCTTTTGCCGGTTTAAGCCAATCCGGAACCAGCGGTTCCATATGGAAAGTCCTATTTATTTCATTCAATTGAGTAGGGTTAGCCCTCCCAGTAGGGTTAGGTGTTTTGTTTTTGAAAAAACATACTAATTAAAAACGAAACTATAAATAGCTAAAATACAAGTATTTAACTTCCAATACATTTGTTATTGAAATTATTTGAATTAAAGGGATAACCAATAAATTATATATATATAAATGTAATAAAAAACTTACCTAATACACTTACAATCTAAACCTAAACTTACAATACATTTTATAGCAACAGTATTTATGCTCACACATTTACTAAAATTATATTGCAACATCCATTGTGCATAATATATCACGGCGAAGCGGTTAAAAAAACTGTCTGACCACTGGAGCAGCGTGCGAGCGCTCTCTTTGACGATGTCCCAAGAGCAAGCGATAAATTTAAACAAGTAATTATCCACATCATATTAAAGCTAAAGATACATACTACAAGTTTTATTTGAAACATTTTTGTGTATTTTAAATAATTTAAAAAATATAGTTAATAAAGTAAATTTATATGCCTTAAGAAATAATTTTTTTGGTGTTTGTTTTTTAATAGGTCCTTTAATATTAACTTTATCAAAAATTTTATAAGAACAAAATATGTTTAACATGGATCAAGGAACAAATGTACAAAAAATTAATTAGCTACGAAGTTAACAAACTTACTTAACAAACTTGTAAGCAATCTTGTGAAGCTCTGCATTTGTAAGCTTCAAGGAGGGTTGGAGAGGGAAGCACAAGGGGGAGAGGCGGGGACTTTTGAGAAAATACATGTCTCATAAGGGTCTATCACATATAAAAAATTCAGCTTTCCCCTAATTTGTTGCGACAAATGGCGATTTTCGGCCTTTATTGACTGGGCTAAATATGCTGTTGGCTTGCTATGAAGCCTGAACATAATTAGTAAATTTTAACTTTAGCTTATTTGTTATTGTTTGGATCTTTTTAGAGCCCAGAAATCTATTTTCTTCACTTATTAGCTGTAATTGTTAGCTTTAATATAATGTTTATATTACTGTGCTTCTATATAGCCCTTAATAGAGTGTGTTCTATAAAGCCCTTACTATATTATTTCTTTTGTAAATTATTGTTTAATTATATTAAGTTTGTGTTGCTCAGTTTTAGACTTTAGATGTTGGTCTTAATTTAAATTTGTGTTTTGAGGTCTTAAAAGTGATGATAACATGTAAAGAACAAGTTTTTGTCTTAGAAAGATAAAAACAAACAACTTCAACAATATTATTTTTAATTCTGTTTAAAGTTACTTTTTAATGATGGATTGTTTATATTTTTATAATTGTTTTTGAGACATTGCCCATCAATTGAGTATAAAGAATCAAATAATGGCAAATTTTTCATTCAAATATTTTTAATGCAGTAAAAAAAATGTATTTGAGTCGCCCAATATTTCTTAATTCTGAAAGATAGATGTCTACACCAGTTTTCCCTTTATAAACAAAAAATAAATACTGGCAAGGATTGTTTAAACAAATAATTCCATGAGATAATTTTTAAAGAGAATTTAAATCATTTAATTATAATCTGTCTTTTGTAAATATTTTATTTAGTCATGTAAATTTGTTACCTTCTTCACTAATAGAATTTAAAAATGTGTGTGTGTTATTACTACATGCTAGTAACAATCACAATTCTAATGAGTCTGTGCATTCCTTAAAATACACAGAACATTTTGCAAGAATGCTATACATAGAAGTTAAACCGTTTTCCGTTACACAAGGACATAAGTTCAGCAAGTCCTTACCATTTATTTCCTTTAATTCTATGATCAATATGGCTGAGTTTCTTTATCTTTATTGTAAAATTTTTGCCTAAATTTTAGTTTTCAAAAATTTATTTCAAATTACAAATGAGCTCTTTGTTTGGATTAAACTATTTTCACAGTGATTTAGCCAGTGATCAAAAGTAATCTTTAAATGAGTGTTTCCAGATATTAAAGCATGTGTATTCTTCAATTTAATTGAAATATACGAGTGAAGTTTACTTTTATTCCTTGTAGCTCCCTTCTGTTCTGAATGGTTCCGTTATAAAATTCTTTCTGCGCTTTGTTAGCTAAATATGTACTTAAAAACATGTTGAGCAGTAAGTCATAAATGTGTTTAAAGTGCAGATTATTGAAGAACAGGGAGTGAAATAACACAACTTGTTGAAACAATAAGTCGAACTATAGTGTATTGAAATGCTAGCATACTCACTGAGCTATTCTGCTCGCACTGAAATATTGTGCTCAATCTAATTGTACAATAGTGTTATTCTTTGAAACAGCATTAAATATACTATGTACATTTCAGGCTATCAATTTGATGGGGTTTGGTACAATAAACAAGATATTCCTGATATATGAAAAAGTTTGGTGGCCTGATAATACACAAGGCTATCAGCTGGTCTGGTCAACAGATAAAATCAGCTGTTCTGAACAAGAGGTATGCAGTTTAATAAATTAAAGAAATTATGTTTTAAATATCTCGTAAAAGCTATGCTTGAAAAAATTTGAATGAAGTATAGATAGCATAATACAAAATGAAGTATTATGAAGTATTATTTCATTAGCGGATCTTGAAATAATAATAAATCAGTAATTTATTCTAATGTAAAGTATTTTTATATACCTTTTAACCCTCAAAGTGGCAGACTGCAGGCTCTCGGGCGCAAATGCAACCCGCTCGAACCTTAGCGAGAATTTGCATATATTTGTATAACCCACTTAAAATCACCCAATCGTAATAAAACGGGCACCATTGGAAAGGAAATGAATTAAACTTTAATTTTTGTATCTACAACTTTTTCGTAAAACGTATATTTACGTACGTAATTATCGTTTTAAAATATGCATATCGGACTACAGCTATTTCCGCACGCGATTCTGCATAAAATTGTACTGTTATTCCCACTTATTCAACAGGCAACACCATCTACAGAAGTATTTCTATCGAGATTATAAAGCTACCATTGAATTCGTCAAGATTTTATCTTTCTAATGGTGCCTTCCAATCAGATGTCACTATTTTACACAATTTATTCCAAGAATTTCTGTAAACCCTTGCGATTGGACAGTTTTCAACCAATGAAACAGCCTATTTATCAACCGATATTGGGAAGGCACTGCCTTATGTTTTGACAGATTTCTTTTCACCATTTTGTAAAGAATAGTTTGATCTTTCTAACGGATGGAAGTAAACTAGAAAAAACCAGTTTTTTGTTCGTCTAGATAGCAGTGGAATGTACATATTTGGTGATACCGTCTGGCGCGTCCCTTTCCCACGTTATTCAAATGACCCGTGCTATCTCGCCAGCGAAGTTTCATTAGATTGATGTCATTTTGTTATTCAAATAAAGATAACTCAAACATTTTTGTGAACTAAGGAAAGACAAGTATACCGTTATTTTCTTTGATTTATCCTCTACACTTTGTTATAATAATATTTCTTTTTTGGGCAAAGCTTATATTAGTAAATTAAGTTTCAATCTAGGCCCAGTTTTGTTAGCGTAGTGTATTTGGAACATAAAAACTGTGTTTTTCAAAATAAGAAATTTGAAATTAATAAATGTTTTTATACAGTTCTATTTAGAACTAAATTACAAAAAAATTTACGGTTACGAAAAAAATACAAAAAATTTTTACTACTTGTTTTGTAGGCCTAAAGTTGAACTTTTTCCTTTTGTTACTGAACATTTTTTGTTTCTTGAGCTAATAACTTTTACAATAATTTCGAAAGAAACTAATTTTTAGTTGCATATTTGAATTCTTTGAAGTTTCTTCTACAAAAAAAGCTACTGAACACTTTTGGATTGGGGTTCATTTACTATTTTTGGTGAATTTTTAAAAATATGCTTGCAAAACGCTATAAACGGGCTTTTTAATTTTAGCTTTAACGATGGCAGTTCTAGGGTTAACAAGTTTACTGTACCTACCAAAAATAATTTAATATTTGTCTAGATTTATTAAAAACACAATTAATTAAATCAATCTATTTACTAAATTAAAACAAAACAAGAAAGAAAAACTAATAATACCAAAAAATAAGCTTGACTGCTCTGCTGCAGTATGATACGAAGGACCATAATATGCTGGCCTGACATCTAAATTAACTGTAGAAACAATTATTATTTAGTTTTATGTACAAAAACACATGTATTAGTAATAACTTATATTCATTTATATAAAAATACATTATTACGTAGCGTACGTTAATACATTGATGTACGTGTTGTACTCATAAAACTAAGCACTCATATAACTTTGTATATATCTTGTGGATAACAGAACATATTTGTTTATTTATCTGACCCTCTATGAATTGTGGATAATGGAGTGGGAGGGGTTAAAATTATAAAATGTGAAGGTAGGTCAAATGGCACATTATTGTAAAACTTATTAAAAAGACAAACTAAATGGTATAAACTAGATCTTAGTATCTTGCTCAGTTTCAAATAAATAAACAATCAAAACTATAAAAAATGGTATTATTTATTATAAAATCAAAGTAGGTTATTAAATAGTTAATAACATGAATAACCTAAGATTAGCAGGTTGTAGTAATCAAATACTATATATATTACAAACTGTCTTTAAAAAGAATATGCAACAAAGCGTTACCAAACTATTCTTCTTATCTTAACATTTTAAATAATTATATGAATTTGAAACAGGTCTGAAGATATCTTCTATATAATATTATCAACTATGAGATAATAATAATATTTTTTTTAACATGTTCATTTTACTTTGGTGTTACTGTGCCTTTTTGTGTAAAGAATCAAAGTAATATTAATAATAGCAATTATTCACTGCTTTGACTGTATTACATTCTGTAGCAATTCTATGATTATAGTAAAATAATGTTTAGATAAAACTAAAAATGACTCAGAAATCAAATTTAAGTGCTGACCGCATGTTGTCATCTCAGCTGATCCAGCTTGCAGTACTTTTTCCTATCTTTAATAGCTCAAGAATATAAGTCCTGGGTTAAAAGAAGCAAAAGCCTAAAATGAATTGAATTGTCAATATAATTTTTTTTTTTTAATGTTAATAAAATTTAAAAAATATTTTACTTAAACTATCAAAGTAATTCAATTAATATAACCATTTTCCAATCACATCAGATTTAGTAAGTTGAATCCAAATAAAGTCTATAGAGTAGGTTTAGGAAGGGGAATCACTGCTGGCCACCTGACCTCAGTTTAACAGTGCAGAGGAAGCTCAAAGCATTCCTAAATTTATAATTAATCACGTTCCTACTGGTAAAACAAGTTAACAATAATAAACACTTCATAATAGCTAAAAATCCATCAAATAATTATTGCAATAATAGATAACATAATTCAAATGATTATAATTTTATATTTTACTCCAAAATTTGCTTAGTTATTAACTTAGTACATTATTTTACCTTGTAATAAATGTTGATTTTATAAAAAAATTGTGTACAAAATGATTGATTAAATGAGTTAAAAAAATTGTCAAAGAAGAATGTGACTCAAAAATAAAATAAAACTGTATTTACAATAGTTATGCTCTTTTGATGCTCCTGAGATTTAGCTTACTAGAAGTTAGAACTTATGTTTATTTTATGGAACAATATATTTCCCTATTCCTCAATGGTAGTTTTTTGTTTAAATTTTTAGGGTTAGCAACTAACAGGAAATAAAGTAAGAATTTGTCTGAATGTGATGAAAACAGAAATATTGTTTCCCCACTACTCAAGAACAATCTACTACCAGGATTTATCTATGTATTACCACATGTTAAGGATTAAGAGATATTTATAAGTAATTTTAAAAAAATGGTTTTTTTTGTAGTAACATTGAAGATATTTTTAATGATAAATACAGGCACAGTTATAGAGTATAAAATAATACTATTGAAATATAACATATTATGCTATTGTTTTTTTTTTTATGAAAATATATAAGTCAAATTCTATCTGCGTAGACAGGTGCTATTAACTTTAAATACCTATTTGTCTGAAAATTATTATATAGAACTTAACTGTCTTCACCAAAGCCAAGGATCCTATTTTAAGACCGGATGAGACCAAAGATGTTTGTTTAGTTTGCAGAAAAATTTATTTCAGGTAATGTTAGCCCGTCAGTACGTTTAACCTTAAAAAAAAATATATATATAACTTAATTTCTTTCTTCTTTTGATATCAGCTTCAAGTCTAAGCAGTAAGGATAAGCCTGAAAATATATGTGTTAAACAGGCTATAGATACCTATATGTACACTAATACTCTTAACTGTGATTGAAAATATACAAATTTTCTTAGTTACATTTGATTTATGACATGTGTTGCCCAAGTTTGTTATTTAAAAAAAAAACGCTATATGGCCTTAAAAAAAATTATCTATAATGTTTCGACTTGTATGTATTAGATTGTGCATGAGTCTTTAATAACATAAATTAATTAAACTTTGTTATTTTGGTAGACATGGATGTCTGATCTTACAGGCTTTGATGTAATGGCTAATATACCAGGAGTTCTACTAGGATGGGTGGGTGGAAAAGGTGCTATTGAAATGGAGTCAGTTCCTGAGGATGATCTAGCACGACAGTGTACACAACTTTTGCGAAAATTTACTGGTCAGGCAGATATACCATTACCTCATCAAATAGTAAGGTAAATATAAAAAACTTGCTGAACGTATTACGTAATTAATAAATGTGTGATGATCCCCTATCCCCCGAGTCTAGCCAGAATAAAGTTTAAACTCTTCACTTTATATAAATGGGGGGGGGGGGGGTGTTTGAAGGATATAGTGACACTATACTCAGAAATTGGAATTGAAACTTCTCTGAATTTATCGTGGCCTTTCCTAAAACTCTAAAAATGGCCATCTTCTCTGTCACCTTCTCTAAATATTTTAGGGGGAGTATTTATTTTACTAACTTACTGAACCAACAATATTATTATTACGTCAAAAAATTATTGACTACTATTCAACAATTAGTTGTTACTGTTAATATGTGTATTAAATAATTATAAAATCATATACATGTATTTGTACATTTTATAATTAATTGGTCATATGAATAAAGTTGTGGTTTCTTTTACATCTATCAATTGTAAAAAGAAAAGAGCTAAACAATAGCCTATGGTGTACGTATTAAGATTGTTTGTTTCTTGATTTTGTCTTATTAAATTTTTACACCAAACATACTAATTACCCAATTTTATTTTATTTACTTTATTTGCCCAGGCGTGTCCTTTCTGTTATTTCCTTAATATGCATAACAATTATTTCCTACTAGTAAGCCTTTGAAAAATCACAGGCGGATTGATTAGATACACATCAGAAATACATAATTTATGAAAATACTATTTTAAAACAACAAACTTTATCTAGGCCTACCTAACTATGCTGAGGGTGATGTTTAACTTGGTAAATGTGTACAATTGTAAGGATTATAAAGCTATAGGCCTATTTATACAAATTTTGTAATTATATACATTATTATATATCAAAATAAAGATATAAATATTGTCTTTTAATTGCTTTTTATTTCATATTGATATATCAAATGATTTCGAAGTTATTAATATTATACCAATGAAGAAATTAATAATAGAATATCTTTATATTTTATAAGAAGATGTAGGAATGTTTCCGAAGCTAAACGAATTTGTATCTCTTCTTTAAATTTTTATAAATAAATAAATATTGATGTTAAATGGTTGTATTTTTAATTTTATAACCTCAAAGCAAATCTTATAACGTGTTATAGCTTACTAACATTAGTTATATAACTCTTATTTAAAAAAAGTCAACTTCACAAGACATTGTATTATTGATTGAAGTTGTAAACATACTAATCTCAAAGTAATCTATGCTTGTGTTACATTTGGGGTGATGGGTGAAATCACCTGTTATATTATATAGTTACTCACGTATGAATGAATATATGTACCTATGTATGTACATATGTTCGGACATACACTCGCTTTTATAGGAGTTGATTATCTTTTCTCAAAAATTGTAAATTAAAAATAACATGTTTTAGTTGTAACCTACTCAAATTTGATGTTATTGTTTGTACTATTATTTATTAACAAAAATAAAAAATGGATTCAACTAAAATAATTAACATTACCCTGTTAGAAGGTAAATCAAATTAGACCACATGAAAATGCAAAGTAAGTAGGCCTAGGTATATTTTTAAGAACAACTTATGAAGCACTTGATATTATAGACGGCATTTATTTATTTTGTCATTAAAAGAATTACAAAATGCAATAAACAGTGTCAGAGATTATTAATACGTAGTACAGGAAAATGCTACCTTTATTACACTGTAAAATATTTTATAAAATATGTTTTATAAAAGTTCTTTGACAAAGATCTTTGTTAGTGTAATGAGCCATCTTTTATAATATATTTTTTTATAACATTTCTTTTATAAAATTTAAGAGGTTGGCATTACCTTTTACAAAATGTTAAATACAGTTATTTTACCTTTTAGTACAAGTCCAAAATGTTTTATAAAAGAGAATCACTTTTCAAATCTTTTATAATAGATGGATACCGTCTTTTATAAAATATTTTACAGTGTAATACGGGCCATAAAAGAAAAAACATTATATAAAAACATTAAGACGAGCCAATCAAAGCTGACATCATTGCTTTGATTAACTGTATAATATGACAGATGAAACATTATAGAAAGATATATGTCTTAAATCTGCTCTAGAAGTAAAGAATGAGCTTCACAAATTATTTGATGGTGCAGCAACATATAAAGTATATAATTTATGTTTATAATTTTTAAGTCTTAATATGAAGAAACATTCAGCTGATTCTGAGATAACCACTCATATAACAAAGTTGAAAATTTATGTAATGATTTTAAGCAAGAAATTAATGTAAATACCAAAAATAGTATAACATTATCAATATTATTTTTGATTTGTAAAATTGTAGGCATGTTGAAAAAGAATGTTTTTATATACCTAGCTAGAACCAAGTATAATAGAACCATTGTCAATTTGACCAACCAACTTTGTGCATATGGAATAGTGCATTTCATCACTAGGACCGAAAGTGATGTTTTTCGATACAAGCTCAAGGAAAATGAACGAGGATCGAAAAGCAACTTTTGGCCCGTGTGATGAACGATACTTTTCATCACACTGTAATTAATAATAAATTTAATATTTTTTTTCAAAATAACCTATTGTTTCTCAGAAACATGCCTGAAGTATAATGACAACATAGTTTTTGTTTACAGCACTAACCAAATTATTGAGACAGCTGATTTTAATATCAATGGACACAGTACACTACTACCGACACTTTTACATGAATAAACGTACTGATGTACTTTTTAAAATAATAAGTTAAAAGTTTATTTATTTAATACTTGTAAATAGTATGAATATGTAGTTTTTATTGTTACTCTTGTTTGTTTTTTTGTTAAAATCGTTGTTATATCTAATAAATTAATAAGACTACATTTCAAATCATAATTATTATTGATAGCGCTACTGGTCTTATAATTTATAACTAATTTAGAGATCGGCAAAAATCTCCAGCTGATTTTGCCAATCTAGACCGAGAAAACATCACTTTCAATACTCATAGCTGATATTGTAAGTGACTGTTTTGGATACAGTGTGATGAAAAAGCTTTTTTAAATAAGGGAAAAGAATTTGCATCTCAGGAAGCACTTGTTATTTCTGAATTTTGTAAACAAAATTTAGATAAATCCAATACTGTTGAAAATGTAAAGCCGTTAAAATGAAGAATTAAACTGAAATTGAAAACATTAAAATGAAAATATATAAAAAATGACTTTGCTTACAGTAACTTTAACAGAATTTACTGAGTGTTATGATGAAAGTTGTTAATGGAGCTGCAAGTCATATGATAAACAGTTGTGCAAATGATAATAGGAAAAGAAGTAATAATTGCAGGCAGTGCAGGAAAGAATAAACAAATGTGCAAATGATAATAGGAAAAGAAGTTATCAGTGCCGGCCCAAGGATAGAGCGAGATCCGATTATGGCACTCCCTTGAATCCACCCTACATAATATATACCAATTATATGTGCAAACAGGGAGCTTGGAAGATCTCTACAACATAATGTACCGTCACTCCAACACATTTGTAATGAGTGATTGTATTGAATATTTGACCCACTAAAAATCTTCCAATATCAAAAAGACAAACACCATTGTAAAGGTAATGTTTCAAACTTTAATTTTTGTATTTATAATTTCTTTCTAAAACGTATATTTACATGCGTAATGATCGTTGCAGTTTATTAGTTTTCTACAAATCAATCGGCGCCCAAATATTCATACGAAACATAACGAAATAACTCAACTTTCATCAATCTCTAAAGCCCGCCCAGTAGGTTTTCTATATATCGATGGATTCATCACAATTTCCCCTATCCAAAACTTTCATCCAATCAAAAATCGGACAAATAGGTGGGAAGTTATGGAGTGGTTTGTATACCCTTGTAATTGGTCAGTTTTCCAATCAATAAACAGCCTTACTTATTACACGTGATATCTGTGACCACAATCTATTTTTAGAGATATTTTGGTATCTTTGTAAAGATAATGCTTCGAGCTAACTTTCCCTGTAAACCAAATATGTTTTATTTGAACAGTTTGTTGTGTAGGGCCTTGGGAAAGTGATTGTTATTACGTTCTCATCCTACGTTTGAATTTGAACCTTAACATACTTTTTAACATGGGTAGACATAGGAGTTTTCGCGGCCTTCTCGTATAGCTTGTATGGACGGGAGGTTTCTATATTTGTTCTCACTTTTGTTATTCAAATAATACTAAGTCGAACTCTTTTATGAAAAGATAATTTACAAATACACAGTACAATTCAATAGATGTGCGACATGTGGCACCACACAGGTGCAACCAAAAATAATGTACATTATTTTATAGCAACGAAATAAACTGTCTTGGTACACAAAACTGTTCATTGTACTTTCATAGAAAAAAGCTCACTATTCGTCAATGTGATACGGAACACCACACTCCAATTTTCTGATAATGCATGGAATTTTCATGTAAGACAAAAGGATTTTCGGTTGACCAAATTCTACTGTGTTGACTATTCAGGTATCCACTAAGGTGAAACCACGCCTCATCAGGGAAGAAACCAAAGTCAAGCTCTGCAATTCCATGGCTGTGGATGGCCGAAACCATTTACAGTACTCTAGGCGCTATTCTTTATCCGGCTCTTTCAATTCCTGAATACTTCGAACATGATATGCAAAAAAATTTAATTTCTTCATTGCTTTCTGAGCACTATCTCACTAGGTGATTGAAATCTCATCAACAATCACTTAGTAGGTGAGTGCAGCATCTCATCTCTTACCTCAACCCGTTTAACCACTCAACCAAAATGGCCGATCTCCCAGTTCTCTTCTACTGATCCGCATTCACGGAAATGGTCGATTAATCTCGGTATTGTTGAATTGTTAGGCTCTGTGAAATCTGAATATTTCTCACGAAATTTTGCCTGTAACATGTGCGTATGAATGACTAGAAAAGTACTGTTTAACAATGAAAACTCGTTTCTCTTGGGAAAACAACATGTTTATGAAGCAGTAAAGTTTTAAATACTACATACGTCATGTAAACAGTACCCATTAAAATGGTATCTAGGTTTGTTGTTGGTAATATCTGTAAGGCTATATATACTATAAGGAACTAGTTCAATGAAACTACAATTTAAAGAAATATTTATTTTGATGTATGCGACTTTTCGATTGCTCTGTACAAGATAATAAAGAAAACATATGTTGCAAATATGAAATAATTGGGTTATGTACTTTTACAATCATCAGTTCCTATTCTTTTTTTTATCAATGTCTATTTCAACCTCGGGAAGAAATTGTCTTCAGATTTATAAAGTATTTTTATAAATATTTAAACAGTTAAGGTACTTAGCCTAGTTATTTTGTTGAAATATCAGTTCTTAGGCCAAAATGAAAATGTTTACCTTTTTGTTGCAGCTGTTATTAATATTAGATATTTTTTTAGTTATATTGTGCAATCATATTCTTTAGCTATTGCTGACATTTAGTTCTTGCACTAGTACAACATTTACAATAGACCCAGAAAAATAGCATTAATCATATGGAAAGCTTATATTAATTTTATATTCTATTCTGCATTTCATATACTATAATATATAGTTTAATGTAACATATGGTTGTAATTCTTCTTCTTCTAGATCTCAATGGCATAGTAACAAATACATATGTGGTGGATACAGTCATACTACAAGTAGCTGTGACTACACTGGCTGTGGTCCTAATTCTTTAAGTACACCTGTTTATGTAAAAAAATCCAATATCCACGACAAGGTAAGTCATATAAATTTGTATATTTGTTATTGGACAGAAACTTAATTAGTATCTGAATGCAGAAGACTCTACTGTAAAATGAACCACCTTCTATTAAAAAATGCTTGTATAAATCGAAACAATAAAGATTAGGTAGGAATCAAATTATTATAAAAGTTATTAACTGAGATTACATGTTCTCAGATTCTTACAACTTTTAACAAGACATTTATGCAACAAATTGGAAAAGTTTAATTGTATCAAAGCTGGCTTAGTAGTAAAAAAGTTGTGCAACCTTTTTTATCAACTTTTGAATTTTTTAAATTAAATCCAAAATTGTATAGTTTTTGAAATTTTTAATGATTTTCGAGATATTCTTTAAATAT
>JAGFPH010001636.1:21803-32436 GCA_018207615.1 Philaenus spumarius | reverse complement strand
ATTTTTCCTATGGAAATTCACTAATAATGCAAAAAAATAGTTGAATAGAAAAATTTAAGAAATAATTTTTTATAAATGACAAACTTTGTTCAGGACAACAACATCTAATAGAATTAAAAAGAAAATAATACTGAATTTACTAAGGAATAATTGGTTGCAAAAATAAAGAAACTGTTTTCTTTGAAATTGATTTGAGTTCCTTGAAAACAACATCGATGTCATAGTAAAACCATTAATGTAAAAAATAATCAAACTCTGGTGTCTAAAAAAGACCAACTTATAAAATAATTATGTTTGGAAATAGAGGATAATTTTATTCTGATATGAATGTAGAAAAATCAAAAAAGTAATTTTTAAAGAAAGTCTTTTTAAATGTGCTACAGCCCCAAATTTTTGTTTTATTTGACTAGTGACTTGTATCGTATTTGTATTTTAATTGTTTCATTTTGCATTCCGTCTTTTAATTTTTGTTGTTTATATTTTCTTTTATTACAGTCTGACAATGACTTTTTCCCAAAGAAACATAGTTATTGAACCTTGCCCCGAACTGCTTATGGAACGAGCCTCTAAGGGGCATATTACACTGTCAAAGTTATTTGTCAAATAATTGGTCAAAGTTTTATCAAAGATCTTTGATGAAATCTTTGACACAGATTTGTCAAAGAATACATATTACACCTGTCCAATTTCTTTGATCAACTTTGATATTAAATTATATATATTTTGGGGTTATGTTTCGGTTTATTATAATATTTTTATTATTTTATTACCTATTATTACAAAATTACAATTGAAAGATCGTAATAATTCATATAATAAAAGGTTAAGATTTCAAAAACTAATCTTAAAAAAACTTGAAAATACACTTTTACAATAAAGTAAACATAATGAAAGTCTCTTTAATGTTTTACAAAAAACATTAACTTAGGCTATACTGCCAACCCCAATATTACAGACTGCAAAACATTATTTGTAATTTCTTCTGAAGGTTTTTGCCTTACATCGCGATTTTTATAAGCATTCGTGTGAATGTTCTACAAACAATATTATTTTTCATAATGTAAAATTTAAGTTTTCATAGCTTCAACACTCCAAGTCAATTTTGCCATCATATTACAAATATAAAAGTAAAGGAACATAAAGAATATAATGAAAAAAAAAAACTTATATTATTTTGAGGTTAGGAGGTTACCTAAAAAATGCGTACTATAATATTTTAGTACTTTATTCTTATTCTTTTTTTTAAATCTTTGTCAAAGTTTACAACATGTCAAAGATTCATCAAAGTTTGATGAACAAAATATTTCATCAAAGAATCGTCAAATTTCTTGTCAAATCTTTGATCAAAGAATTTGACGTTTATTTGATAGTGTAATATGTACCTAAGGCTTGATGCAATTCTGTGGAGAGAAGAAGTAAAAAAGTAATTATAAAGTTTATCAATTTTTGTTGTATAGGCTACATATTTATGCAATTCATTGAATATATGGTTTAAAATACCACTACATACAAAATCCACAAACTTTACAATTTCAAATGCACTGCTACCAAATTTAATCTTTCAGATTCTATATGTTAACATATTTCACTCTCTCTGACACGCAGATATATGTATGTACAACTTGAACATTTAGATAAGAAGATCAGAAGAAATCTAATTCCAAAATAATCTAAATACAAACATCACTTACAAAATAAACATGACTTAAAAAAATTAGCAAATAAATACAGAGATATTTGCATAACATTAGATGACCTGCATACATTTTCATTGCCTGAATAAAAACAATTAGAGTAAAACCCCGGCTAACTGAAGCCTGTGTTATCCGAAATACCTCTGAAATCGCAAGTACAACAAATTTGTACTGGGAATAATCATAAAGGCAGCAGTGCTTGGGACTACTCTAGCGAACGGATTGGTGAATGCCTGAATTTGAGTTAATAACACCACCACCGATACACCAGTCTAAATATATCTAATCCTTCCACACCATTCTACAAAATTGATTTCCACATCCCTCTTAGCTGTCAACACAAGTGCGGATCTGTGATACAATAGTACATTCAACTGTTTGTTTATTTCTATTTTGTGCTGTGGCAACTAAGTGGAAGCATATTATTACTTTCAGTGATAAATTAGTTGCTATCAAAGCAGTTAAAAAAGGAAGTTTTTTTGAGAACTGCGGCTTATTATGAAATTATTGTTCCTACCATTTAAGAATGGGTAAAATATAAATTTCTAGAGCAAGCCGTAAAAAATTCCCCAAAAAAACAAAACATATTACTTTGAAAAAGTATGCTAAGCGCTTTATCTTTGGCTCAAACAATGAGAAAAAGACATGCAGGTCTGATACTCCAAGAAAGAGCTAAAATGTTAGTTAAAGTTCTGAGTGGTTCTGCTAGGTTTAAAAACAGATACAGCATTTGCCAATTACATGCTGAAGGAAAGTTATCTGCAGACTCGGGATGCGGTTGATGATTTCAAAAAAGAATTTAAAGATTACACCCAAGGCTACACTAAGGACCAAATTTATAATGCTGATAAAACAGGTGTTAATTTGAAGAGATTGCCTAGAAAATCCTTAGCTTTCTCAAAAGAAGTGTCAACCCAGTTCACAAAATGAAAGAAGAGATAACTGCCTTTTGACATTAAACGCTTCTGACACACATAGACTGACTCTAATGTATACTAGGAAGTTGGAAAACCTTGAAGGGTGTATCTACAAAGAGCTGAAGATCAGTCTGCCACTCCCTCTTTTTTGGTATTGCTCAACTGGGAGGGGGCATTGTACCCCCGGTGTTGCTCTGTCTCCATCATTTTCATTTTACCTAGGCACATATTGATCAACATGATCCAATCCCCCATAGTGAGTCGGTTGTCTTTTCAACTATTTTTTTCTTATAATTTTCTTTAACTCTTTAATTTAAAATAAAAATGTTTTTGTGTGTCTTCTTAAGTAATTAAAATCTTTGTTTGCAAGGTTAACGTATTTTTTTTGGGTGAAGTAATTTTAAAACAACATTTCTATAGTTTTTTAGAGAATTTTTTTACTGAAATTTTGTCACCCCAACTCCGTCTTTTGTAGGGGAGAGGTTTGCCGTTTTAGCAGGTGGCATCACTATTTTACAGAAAATAATTTAAACTTTTATCATACATTTCCAATATTGACCGACAGAGTGCAGCTTCAAATTAAACAGCTGACCTGTATTTGAAGGTCGGACAACTGGTCCATATTCCATTAGTTGCTACCTAGATTCAGAGAACCTGACTACCTCTGTTTAAATTTGCATGTGTTCATGATTAATATAATGTTTTTGAACAAAAACTCTTGCAAGTTTGTAAATACAGTGTAAGTGTCAAAATGCAAGCTACCTCAGTTCCCTCAGTTCACATATACTTTATATTTTCATGCTAACCTAACGTCAGCTACCAGGTAAAATTCACATCATATTTTCTTTTAATAAGTTAATTGCCGTTAATTATTTCAGAAGAAACAAATTTATTTACTTGATATTTTTAAAACAGGTAAAGAATCAGGTTTACGTGTAATTACGATTCTTTATGTACACATTTTTTTATGGTCTTTATTGCTATGTCCTAGGAGTTCCTATAGGTTCAAAGATGCAGGAGTGCCCATCCCCCCCAAAGCCTATGGCGCAAATCCCCCCAAAACCTGCCTGTGGGTTCCCTCTCCCAAAATAAGTAGACATTTTAGCAACAAAAAAAAAAGGGAAAAAAAAAAGAAACATAATTACGCATAATTGTTTTTTTTTTCTTTCTTAAAAGTGTTATTTTATTCTCTGAAAACAATCTGTTATGTAACTTAAAGTTTACAGTTAATCCAATAACTTATTAAAGTTTTTCATAAAAATATGTTTATGGAAAAAAGTGAGGCTCTATGTAATAAACTACAAGTAATAAATATTTAACAAAAATAACATTCTAGCAAGGTATACAATGCACAGAAAACAATTAATAGAATAATAATAATAATAGAACAATCAAACAACAGCAACATAGCGATCAGATAACAAATAATGTATAAAAATACAAGGCCAATTTAATTTAACTAACTCTAGGAAAAACTACATAGTATGTGAGACTCAAAACAAATGAATCAATAAATTTAAGTAGTTCCAACACTTAAATAATGATATCAGAGGTCGAGGTTTACATCCAGAAGTATACTTTTAATGGCCTCAACGCTTAAATTAAAGATGTCAAGTTCAATAGGAGTAAGGTTGGCTCTACGCTGGATTCTAACCATAAGAATATTCAGTTAGTATGTTGTACCATGATGATGTCTGGCAAATAATTCACTTGACCGAGTCCTTACAGCTGTTATGCGAAAGTTAACAGTTTCGAGGAGCATTAGGCAGTCAACCATTCCCTTGACTAGTTTCACAAGGAAAACTACATCCTGAACATTCCTTCTCAGCTTCAAGGAAGGCAAGCGGAGTTGAGAGGCTATGAAATCGACAGGAACTTGCTGGTAGAGGTAGCCGAGGCGGATTCCCACAAGTCTAAGAAATCTCGTCTGGATACAGTCAACTCTTTTAATAAGTGTCTTCTGATACGGGGTATTCAGTTCCTCCGAGTAATCTTCCTGTGAGTATGGAAAAGTACTACCGAATATAGTCTCAAAAAATTAAACATTACTACAGCTTTCCGATCCAACAACAACATTCAAAAACTTCTTAGTCAAAAACCAAATAAAGATTTAAAATATAAAACTGGGATTTACAAGCTGATTTGTGATGAATGTAATTCGTTCTACATAGGGCAAACAGGAAGAGCGTTCCATCTGAGGTTGAAAGAACATCTGCCCAAAAAGAACAAATATGGAAATAAGTCGAATTCTGCAGACCACCTAATAGACAAAAACCATATCTATACTGACTTTGAAACAAATTTGATACCATTGTATGCAAAAAAGGCCAAATTATGGATGCTATCGAGGAATATATGTACAAAGCGTTTAAAAACAATGAAAACCAAGTCATGAATGACCATCTACATTTCTCCTCGAAAACTCTGTATGACTCGACTATCAGTATACAAGATAACGGGCTTGCTAACAAACGTCACCGCATGGTTACTTAACTTTGTAACTGCAGTTGTTCTTGGACCACCATACGGGATGCACCTCATGTGTTTTAATATGTTCTCAGTGTTTGTGTTTATGTGTTTTTTATATAATGTTTGAGACCTCGCAAGAATGATATGCGTCTGATGATGGAGTAAATCTCCAAAACACATCACATTAAAAGAAAAAGGAAGTCACATGACGGACATAAAGTAGTTAAGCTTAATTCTTTATTAGATTCCATATTTCAACTTTTCACTACTACATTTTCCTTACGTCTACTGCACATTTTATTGTAATAAATTATTTTTATTTAGGTTGGTTAACTAATTGAAATTATATATTTAAAAAGAAGAAGCATGTTGGGCAGTTCTATCTACCGGTATTGCGGTTTCATTTAGTATCTTGTGGTTCTGCTAGTATCTCGTTAACGGCAGATCATTTGTTAACAAAAACTGTAAAATAAAATGTTTGCAGAGCAACAACTCTTTAAATTTATTTTTTACAGAAAGAGTTTGAAATAAAATGTATAGTAATAGTATTTTCTATAAAAAATCTTATTCATTTTTACTGTTTAAGAGATATTTGTAAATAAATGCTCATTTGCAACATGTATTTCATTCCAACTTAAGGACTATAATATATGAATTACTTATAAGAATGAGGTCCTCATATTTTGCATTTAGCAATATTGCTAGGACCTGCACTAAATATTGTTTTAAAAATTCAGTGTTTCCAACTTTATATTGTACGTGTTTTATAGGAAGTTGAATATTTTTTATTTGGTTTAAAAGCATTATTTCTTAGTTTTTATTATTTTAAAAGTATGGTATAATTAATTACCCTACTATTTCTTTGAAGGCAGTTTAATTTTTATTTTTTAAGGTTTTGTAATACCGTTTATCATGGTATTACCAAAACGACTTATAGGAAGTAAAATGAATTACAATACCAACATGCAGGCCCGAATTACCCATAAAGCCAACCTAGGCCATGGCCTAGACCGCAGTATTGTAGGGGGCGCAGATCGAGGGGAAAAAATAAAAAATGTTGGTCTTCTAGTCTAGTGTAAGTAGCGAGCGTCCGGGTTGCACTGGACTTGAAAGAGAGAGGGATATGTTGAGGTTATTGTTATTTAAGGCCATTTTCCTGTTTAAAAGGGATCAAGCAGTACCACAGATCAAACATGACCCAAACGAAGCTCAACGCTTTCGCTCTTCTTAGCACTGAAAATGACTTAACATTGGATTTCACTAGCACAATTCAACCATTTGCCTGATCCAAAGTCAGAAGGAAGAAACTTTAACTATGTAATTAGTATATTTAGTAGTGTGTTTTATTTTTCAACATGCTTTCTTTTTAGTCAATATCTGCTTACTACAAATTAAATATGGGTTTTCATACATTTTGGCTTTTCAATTGCTGTTATTGCGTGATTAAAACATTTTTTCTTGGAAAATAGTAAAAAATGCATTCAAAAGGGCTAAAAATAAAACTGTGTTGAAAGCTCAAATAACCCCCAGAGAAGTAATAAAACATAAGTTTTACAGTCAAATATGCAAAATAATTTCCAGACCCCCGGAAGGGGGTGTTATTTAGATCTTTGGCCTAGGGTGTAAATATCTGTTAATCCGGGCCTGTCAACATGAAATGTTTTTGATTAATTTAAAGACAATAAATAATTATAACTATTTAAAAATCGTGATTTAAATAAGTAATAATAAGGTGTTTCTTGAATCTAAGTGAAAATTAATTAAATTTTTGATAGATCTAATGATTTAATTTGAAAACCAAAACAAAATTAGTTTTGTAAAGAAATATAATTTATTTTTAAAATACCTTATAAATGATATATCAATAATAATGTATAAAATATTAGCATAGTTTCTGTAATTAAAAATGTTCAGAATAATTTTGTACACTAATAAACGCTTGCAACTAATCAGCGTTAGCCACTTGCATTATTATTACTAGTGCCTCTGAAAACCCATTTGATTATTATGGGCAGTACACTTTCAACAAGAGCTCTTTAATCCAGGTGTGTTGTGCAGACCGGCGCAACCTGCCAAAGACTCCAATAATCTTGTCTTTGGCATCCCACACACGGGTCGTTCTGGTATCGTCAAGGATGCAATATGGTCACAGCCTAGGTAAATTAGTAGGGGACCGCTAATGGAGCGACTACCTATCGTCAAGAGTGAGAAGTGTCTCGTGAGTGTGTTTCCAGCAGCGATCAAAGAATACCATAGACAGGCAATGTCGCGTAAGGCTTGAAACCGAGGCATCTATAAGTGATGGGGATGAAAACGTCTGACTCCGCTACTTCCGAGCGTCAGTCATTCTGTGGCAGTGCAGACATAGTGTTGAAATTCTGTGCCATGGGCGTAGCCAGGATATGTGGAAGGGAGGGGCTGATATAAGCTATAAGAATATATTTTTTTTAAGCCTTTTTCTGAAGAGTCTGGTGGGAGTGGGGTATGGAATATTTTTACTGGTTGTTTCTACCATACCGTAATATACCGTAAATATGTTTAAGTGTTATAGCATTGTTTTTAATTTTGTATTTTAAAATCTTAAACAAATTGTGTGTCGAGCAAACTGCCATTTTAAGGCAAATATCATGATAAAGTGTTCACTAACCGCATCTAAATAGTCGAAGAACACTTAAAAATATGTGGCGTATAAAACACATAATTAGGATAATCATTAGGATAAAGTATCATTTTTAAAACAAAAATACTTTTGTGTTTGTAGAAATAATAATACATTCAGGAATGTTTACACTAAACGACTTAAGCCTAATGAATATTAACACAAGTTCAAGTTCGTACCCAGTTTTAAACTGCTAACAAATCATGTCCAGTAACTTATAAATAATTAGATACATTATACAGTATAGAATTGTACCATTGTGACTAGTTTACGCACATAATCACCACTTATTTGTAAAAAAAAACTAAACATTGTTGAAGTTTTTTTTTAAACATAAAAATAAAATAGAAAAACAATCTAAAATTATTGTGTTAGTAGAAACATATTTAACCATTCAAAAGTTATTAGTTTATTATACCAAAGTTAGTTTTCTAGGATTGGCTGAAAATCTTTTTAAAATATCATTTTCAAAAGCATCTTTATTTTCTTTGAAAGTTTTTCTATGGACACTTTATAAGACACAGTCCATTCAGACGTTGACCTGTCCAGGTTAATCTAAGCCAGGTTTTTACTCTTCTCAACGTACTGAATGATCGTTCCACAGTGCACGTTGTACATGGTAGAGAAATGGCAATGAGAAGTGTCTTCTTTGTTACAGGATAAAACATGTCTGCCTCTTTCACTAAATCAGCCAAATCTAATTTTCTTAACTGATCTTTGCTAAGTTGTTTGTCTCTTGACATGTTGCACCAAAGTTCGCTTTCAGAGGCAAAACCTGTAAGTTCGTAGAATGCCATAAACTCCTTTAATTTTACCTGGAAATCAGGAATGGTCATTTCAAGCATATTGAAAGGATGTAGAGCCAACAGGAAAAATGCTGGTGAATGCTCGTTTGAGAACCGAGTCTCCAGTGAACATACTAGCGAGTCCAAGTAGGGAATCACCAGTGACCTTTTCCAATACTCATTCGGGCTTAAAGCTGGAGGATTTGACCGATGTGTCTGCTTTTGACAACTCATAGGGATTGCCAAATCGATCGCCAAGTCTTTTGCAATCTCAGTGGAAACTTCATCTACATTTTTGCGATGACTTCTTATATCTTCTATAATTCTCTTGATGTGTTTCAAACACTGGACCAGATCCAGATTTTCAGATTGAAGAGCATTGAAGTTCTAGTAGTGCTGAGTACTTGCTTATTAGGGCAACCGGAATAATGAAATGAGATTTTGTAACTGCAGCATGTAACTGGAAAGCCAGCTTTCTTGTACTGGGATTCCCTTCCACTGAAAGCCGTTCCAGTCCTTCAACAATCTTTACAAAATGTTTATAGAATATGGCAATGCTTTTATACTTTTGTGACCAACGAGTTTCACAAAATAGAGGGATGTTAGGTGCATAAGGCCTTCTCAGTACAGACTCCCTGAAGAACCGAATTATATCTTTGATAACACATACAGAGTTACGGACTTGCTGTACACTCTTTAAATCATTAACTAATAGATTCAATTTATGAGAAGCACAATGAAAGAACAGCGCAAGTTTGTATTTATTTCTTATAAGGGCCTGAACTCCTTGATACTGTCCAGCCATAGCTGAGCATCCATCATAACCTCGACCAACACACTTGTTGGGATCAAGACCTTTGTTTTCCAGAAATCGGTCAATTGCTGTAGCAATTGTCGTAGCGTCAAGGGCGTTGATCTGAATAAAACCTACAAATTCTTCCCGAACTATCAGCTAAATGCGGATGCCTTCTTAGCTTCTGCATTTCATATACTATAATATATAGTTTAATGTAACATATGGTTGTAATTCTTCTTCTTCTAGATCTCAATGGCATAGTAACAAATACATATGTGGTGGATACAGTCATACTACAAGTAGCTGTGACTACACTGGCTGTGGTCCTAATTCTTTAAGTACACCTGTTTATGTAAAAAAATCCAATATCCACGACAAGGTAAGTCATATAAATTTGTATATTTGTTATTGGACAGAAACTTAATTAGTATCTGAATGCAGAAGACTCTAAAATGAACCACCTTCTATTAAAAAATGCTTGTATAAATCGAAACAATAAAGATTAGGAATCAAATTATTATAAAAGTTATTAACTGAGATTACATGTTCTCAGATTCTTACAACTTTTAACAAGACATTTATGCAACAAATTGGAAAAGTTTAATTGTATCAAAGCTGGCTTAGTAGTAAAAAAGTTGTGCAACCTTTTTTATCAACTTTTGAATTTTTTAAATTAAATCCAAAATTGTATAGTTTTTGAAATTTTTAATGATTTTTGAGATATTCTTTAAATATCTAAATATTGCTGCACATAAACTTTTGCTTCTTATTTTTTTAAGAAGTTACTGGATTGAACATGTGTAAAATCAAAATCAATACAGTTGAACTTGGTTATAGCGCCAACAAAGGGACCGAACGGATGTTGATGCTATATCCGAGCGACGTTATAAAGATGTACCAACAGAAAATGATATTTTTGTTACCTTGAGTGAAAGAGCAAACAACTATACAGTATTACTATTATTGGCAACATTATTCATGGCGTTTATTCAAAGAAAAACAGTATACTTTTCTTTTAATGTACAATAGGGTCCTGATAATTCGAGCTAATTGGAGCTGAGATCACCTACAATTATAAATTAGATAACATTGGTTAGTGTGTAAAGTTTTAAGGAGTAAATACATGTAATGTGTATTAACTGAATGTATTAAAAACACGCAACAATTTTAAAGTGTCAATATTGGGGGGGGGGGGGGGGACACAACAGTCTGATCACAACAACTACGTCAACGTCTCGCCAGGCCATACAATTTAGTCTCATCGCGCTTTTGTATTGTCTGAACTCTTTCTCAGCAAGGTCATGGGTTTAGTT
>JAGFPH010001636.1:0-21027 GCA_018207615.1 Philaenus spumarius | reverse complement strand
CCAGTACGCCTGTATAGATGCACGAAAAAGGGTTTTGAACAATTTTGTAAAACAACCCCCTTTTTGGCCAAAAAACCCCCAAAAAATCAGTTATTATTTTTTTATAAAAAAAACGGCTCTAACGATTTTGATAAAATTTGGCTTATTTGTAGCCTTTAATGTGCCCTACCATATACAAAAACCCGCATCTTTCTAAAAATTCTCGTTTAGCTAATAATAATAATAACTGAATTTTGGGGGTTTTTTGGCCATAAAGGGGGTTGTTTTTCAAAATTTTTCAAAACCTTTTTACATGCATCTATAAAGACCTAATTGACGTGTTTGGTGCAAATTTGTTCGAAATCGATCTAATAGTTTTCTCTCTAGCTAATAATAATAATATTTATTAGTTAATCGCCTACTTTAATAAAAGTATACAAAGCTAGAGAGAAAACTATTCGATCGATTTCAACCAAATTTGCACCAGACATGTCCAGTACGCCTGTATAGATGCACGAAAAAGGGTTTGAACAATTTTGAAAAACAACCCCCTTTTTGGCCAAAAAACTCCCAAAAAATCAGTTATTATTTTTTTATTAAAAAACGGCTCTAATGATTTTGATAAAATTTGGCTTATTTGTAGCTTTTAATGTGCCCTACCTTATACAGAAACCCGCATCTTTCTAAAAATTCTCATTTAGCTAATAATAATAATAATAACTGTTTTTGGCCATAAAGCGGGTTGTTTTAAAATATTTTCAAAACCATTTTACGTGCATCTATGAAGACCTAATTGACGTGTTTGCCTGTTTGGTGCAAATTTTTTCGAAATCGATCGAATAGTTTTCTCTCTAGATAATAATAATAATAATAATATTTATTAGTTAATCTCCAACTTTAATAAAAAAACTCTCCTACCCAACCCTACAAGTCACAGTGAATCTGTTTAGTAATTTAAATGTATTTGTGAGAAAGTATGTGCCAGTTCCTGGTACCGTTTATTTTCCTGGTTGCGGCCTGAGCCACTGATATAAGGTATTAATTAAAAAGCGTTGTTGGAATTGTATTACGATAAGGAAAAAATAGCGGAATTATGGCTTAAAACGAAAAAAATCATGGTATTATCATCATACAATAATTATGTAAAGGAAATGCAAATTATCTATAAACATTAAAATTATTTGTTTTTACTTTTGATTATAAAATAGCAACATTTCGCAAAGCTACGAGCTACGGTTTTCGCCGAGCGCGGCCACGTGTTTTTGTTCTTGGTTCATACAGTTATGTATTTTACAACTAAACTAAGAATCTCATAAAACAGTTTGAAACAACAAATTTTATTCATACGATTTTCTACAACTTTGCCGCCGACGAAATCTTGCTGACCGAAAAAACAAAAATTGGTTGGTGAAAAATTCAGTACACAGCGGTTTTAAATTAAATTACCACTTAGGTTTTTTTCTTTTGTTAATTATTTGCTGCCGTTTGAAAAATAAAAAAGTCATACCATTGGAATCAGTAGCATTTTCAGAAGGCAGTGGCAGGAGTGCCCATCCCCCCCAAAGCCTATGGCGCAAATCCCCCCCCAAAACCTGCCTGTGGGTTCCCTCTCCCAAATAAAGTAGACATTTTATGCTATTTTAGAAAAAAAAATTGGAAAACGGTTGACCCTAAAGGCCATCCCTGTAACTTCCCGCTAAGTTTAATTACAATGCAGTTGAAATTTGTTATTATATTAAAATATTACTTATAATTTATATTTTTATAATAATATATAAAAAGTTTTCAATTTTAATAGTAGAAACCGATCGGTAATTTTCGGGATTATATAATGCAATTTATACTATATTACAAGGGTATAACATTTAAAGCTCCTAATTTCTTTTAAGTCCGATTCGGTTGGATTCGGGGACAATCGGTAATGTTCGGGATTATATAATGCAATTTATATTATATCCCAACGACACTATAACATTTAAAGCTCTTAATTTCTTCTAAGTCCGATTCGGATTTACTCGGGAACGATCGGTAATGTTCGGGTTGTTATAATGCAATTTATACTATATCCCAACGACACTATAACACCTTGTATCTGATACAAGGTTATTGACGGATGTTAAACATATATACTTCACAAGATAGTTCCTTCTTAACAGATTCGACGTAGCCTAACCGCTAACGTTGTGAACTCGGGTCATGGTGATACCCGGTTCGACTCTCGGAGACACCCAAACTTTTTTCAAAGCACATAATTAAATTGAATTTAATATTAATTATTACAAAACAAGATGGCTGCCAAAAAAAGATGGCGGTCCAAAATTCCCCAAAATAAAAAATAAAAAATTCCCAAAATCTTTAAAAATTTCCAGAAATCAAAAATCTTCAAAAATCCGAAAATCCAAAAAATCAAATATCTTCAAATATAAAAACCCGAAAAATGTTAGGTTAGGTTAGGACCCCCCAAAAAATCCAAAATCCCCAAAAAAAGGGAAAGAATCGACAAAAAAATTTTTTTTTATGAAAAATTTTCTAGAAATTGAGAAAAAACACTTTTTTTTTATTTTCTTTCGTTCACGATATCTCACGAACGAATTAACCGATTTTGACCGGACTGGTAGCGATCGACGTTGCTTTTCAAGGTTAAAAGCTGATTAGATTTTGGATTGATCGGTAAAGCCGTTTAAAAGTTATTCCAAAAAAACCTGATTTGAAAAAATTTTATTTCTTAGTTTTTTCGAAATTTCTCAGAACCTACCTGTCCGAATTAGTTGAAATTTTCAGGAAATCTAAGTTTGATTGAACTCTTTAGAACTCCGTTTGGTAGGATCCAATCGGTTAAGCCGTTCAAAAGTTATAAGCGGGTCACATACTTACATACACACACACACACACACACACACACACACACACACATACTTGTAGGACGTACCAAATGGCGAGGCACACTCACACAATGTCAAACGGGGAGACTGTGTTTCCGATGTCTGATCCATATTAGCTTGCATACATATGTTAGTAAAATTGCCCGTATTCGGTATGTAACATCAAAATTAACATTTTTTCAATTTAGGAAATCCACACTAAAGCTTCTAGATGAGGAGGGAGACAAACGGCGAGATTTTCACGCAAGTTGCACACTCCACTTGAATATTGCTAGACTAGAAACCTTTCTTTTATGCACTTGTCAACCCATAAAAGATTTATTGTACTATCAAAGAGCCGACGGAGTTAACAACATGTTTGCCTTTTTGCTGCTAAGAAATTATTAACAATATGTTTTTTCTCCTTTACGTTTAATATTTATTGAATACAAATAATATAAGTTAACCATTTTTAGCTGTTTCAAGGCATTTTTGTATAGCAAAATGCAGCTCATTATTGGAAAGCTGGTACTTGTTGGAAACCGGGAAATTAACATGTCTATTAACTAATTTCAGACCAGGGCAGTAAACACAACTGTCCAACAATTTGAGCATACACAAATTGTACAGTTTAATTTCTCATAGAATCCTATACAGATATTTTTTCTCAAAATTGTTTACTGTCGCTAAGCAATATCTTAACTAATTCTCCATCAAAATTAATTATTCAAACTTCATTTTAAGCTTTTGTTCCCCGCTATTCACGAAAATAGACAAACAGCTTAAAATTCATGTTTTCGTTACAAAAATTGATTAAAATCTCTTTTATAATATACTTTATATGGTTCCTAATGAAAGGCGACATCTATTAACAATCTGTTTAACTAGCATGACAGCTGTTAGATTGTATACAAACTAAAATTCTATATGAAAACTGTTAATTATAATCCAACGTAAATAAATAAACGTAATTAACTCAATTAAATCAACTTATTAAATTAGGTAAGTGTAGGCCTACTCCTAACTTGTGAAATATTCGCACATGTCAAAAGTATTTATGATTTTGGTGGCTAAGAGAAATAAACTAAACATTGCAAAATTATAAACAAATAAAGACAGTTATTTAAACAGTTTATTAGAAAATCAAGAAAATTCAAACACTTTTGAAAGTAAAGTATTGTTTCTAAAAGTAAAAGTAAAAATAAAATACAGAACACAATCCTCACAAAAGTACGTTTATTTGTCAAACACGTTTCAACGACAAAGTCGTCATCTTCAGTGACATATGAGCTTCAACTAAATTATAACGTAGAAATTAGTTATAAATTTATTAGATACTAGAGGGCTCCGCCCCCTGCTCGCTTCACTCGTCAACCCCCTCGGTGACTCATGTAGAAGCAAATGCAAACAGATTATTTTATATAAATAGGCCTTCTATTAAATTCGAATACGTCTTATTTATTTTTAATTAGAATGTAACATAATGGTTTCTTATTTTTAAATTCCTTAACTCAAGCTTTTATTTATTTGTGTGTGTTGAAACATGAGTTGGTTCAGTCTAGGCCTAAATTTAAATATTATTTTTCACTAAGCTGGACATCCGAATCAACGGTTTTACCTGTTATTTTATTCAATTCGTTGCTATCGTAATGAATAAATATTTACATTCAAGAAATATATGTTGCTTCATCAGTCTAGGAATAACCGAAAATTATGTTTAATTTATTTTACCTGCCTTAACGGCAACATACACACATAATTTATATTTTTATGCATGTCTTTGCCACAGTAAGATTTGAATGATGTAAGTGTCATCTTTCAATTGTCGGTTTTTAGTTTTTCATAATGTTGCTTATTTATACATTTAGCGGTTTGCGCGCTGTCAGTTAAATGTATTTTTCTTTTAAATTTAATAATAAATTAAAATGAAATTTAGCACACGTACAAATAAAGTATTTATTTTTTGTGTGTTCTGTGAACAGTTTAAAATTGTGCTCTCCGTTTTTTTAACATTTATACAGAGTTTGAAATAGTTTTCTAAAACATCTTTCAAGTAAGATCCGGTACATTATTGTAGAGGTTATGGCCATATTTGGTACAAAGGTACTGACAATTATCTTAATTACTTCTCAAAAAGTTTTGTAACTCTGAACTATTATTTGCAAATAAATTATTTCCTCAGTGACAAAAGCAGAGATTGTATCGAACAGTTAGTGTTTTCACGAATATTTAATGTTTTTTTATGTTATTCTTTAAACTATATACAATGCTTTTTTATGTACAGCTTGTTTACATGATAATTTACATGATACTGACTTAAAATTCATTTCTCAAGCTAAACGATAGTTTGATAATTGATATCGGCTCTAGTTTGACTGACTTTAAATACGTTTTTTTTAACACCTGATCATTTCCCCCTACTACCTAATTTTGTAGTGATCAGCGTCTTTAAATGTTAAAAAAATATTTAAAAATTAATTTAACTATATATTTTATATAACCTCAATAAATGTTTTAATAAATAGTTTGGAAGGAAACTTGGAACATTTGTATTTATAAATTATCACTTTAAAAGTCACAAATATTGTACTAGTTCAATCCAATTGTTATTTCCTTTAGGTTAAAACCGCCTAAAACTAAATGATCAGGTAGAATTCATGTCAAACTAACCTTTGTTAAAACCATTGTCATCACTATGACCTGAGATCTCCCAAGCCCTTCCCTTTTGTTTGTTAACCAAGTAAAGTTTCTCTGTTGTAATATTTACGTCGGTTTTCTATATTTTCCTCAGTCTGGGTCAGGTGCTTATGTGGCTTCAAAAATATTATTTTTTTAGACTACAACATTTATGGTTATGCCTTCAGTCGGGGGCGACAATGTTGCCAGATTTAACACATCCCATGTTGCCGTCAAGTGCACCTTTTCTAACTAAGGGTTCAGTCCAATCGTTCTTGTCAATTCCTTAGATGAGGGTGTTGCTTGCTTCCATTATTTGAATGTGCGCAATATATTATATTAAATTACACAAGTTATTCACAATCCTCAACCATTACTCCAATTAGAGCGTTAAACTTTTTAATCGAAGTTAAGAAACGATTTTTATGTTTTAACTACGTCAAAAATGGTTGCCTATCAGTAATAAATTTGACTTAGTTTGTTAAATAATGCAGTACCTATATGAATAGTTTTAAAGAAGTATATAATCATTCAAAATTCAGTTATATAGTTTAAGTATGCATCAATTATGCAAGTTTACCGATATTTAATTAATCTAGGAACCCATCATATACTTTAGGAATAAAAGGAAACATTGGTTACAAATTTAAATAAAATGAAGGATGTATTACAAATACTTCATATGAAATAGTTACGGGTTTGTGGAATATTAATAACTTATTGTGCATATTCTTCCTAGAATCAAAATATACAGTCTTAATACAAATTGTTTTAGAGTAAATTAACCAATCATTACTTTAGTACCACTTATAAAATTACTTTAGATTATAACCAACCCAACTTTTGCTCCTTATTTATAATTGTCTAACATTTTAAGTGGTAGGCCTAAATAAAAGATTTCTTTTATTCCAGTTTTTCTGCACAAAAAATGCTAAAATCCCATTTAAATATTCTATTTCAGAGAATAGTTCAACAAAATGTTCAAAAATTCTGTGGTTTTAGAGATTTGTATACACATGGCGAAACCAACTCGTAAAAAAATAGTGATAAAAATATGTTTTTTTTTCATGCTGAGTGGTAGTTTTTTGTTTTATCACCATCTCATTCTTTCACTGTTCTCTACAAAAAGACTTTACTCCTGCCATGGAATTTTTATTGGTTAGATTGTTCAGTATATACAGAGTGTTCATAAAATCCCTTTAACCCCCTTTATTATTTTTGTTATTGAAAATAAGTTAACAAAACTTAGTACAAATCTTGTGTTGCATAACAGGACACATTTTTTGACATATCTGAACCTTTAGGGTTTTGGGGGCTTGAGGGGGGTTAAAAATTTCAAATATAAAAATAGGTAATACACCATTGAAAAGCTTATTAAAAGAGAAACAGAATGGCGCAAACTAGAACTTAGTATCTTGCTTCGTTTCAAAGTAATGGACAATGAAAGTTCTGGAAAATGATATTGTTATCATAACATCAAAGCAGCTTGTGTTGCATAACAGGACAATTTTTTTACATATCTGAACCATTATGATTTTACGGGGGGCTTGAGGGGGGTTTAAAATTTCAAATATAAAGGTAAGTCATGTTATACATCATTGAAAAATTATTAAAAGAGTAAGAGAATGGCGCAAACTAGAACTTAGTATCTTGCTTCGTTTCAAAGTAATGGACAATGAAAGTTCTGGAAAATGATATTGCTATCATAGCATCAAAGAAGCTTGTGTTGCATAACAGTACAAATTTGTTTACATATCTGAACCTTTATGTTTTTGGGGGGCTTAAGGGGGTTAAAAATTTCAAATATTAAGGTAGATCATGTAAAGCTTATTAAAAGAGAAAGAGAATGGCACAAACTAGAACTTAGTATCTTGCTTCGTTTCAAAGTAATGGAAAATGAAAGTTCTGGAAAATGATAAAAAATTGTTATCATAACATCAAAGTAGGTTATTAGTTTGTAATATTAGGAAAATAAGGTTGTATGTTATTTTACAGAACTTTAATTGTCCATTACTTTGAAACGAAGTAAGATATTAAGCTCTAGTTTTCGCCATTGTGTTTCTCTTTTAATAAGCTTTTCGATGGTGTACTACATGACCTACCTTTATATTTGAAATTGTTACCCCCTCAAGCCCCCCAAATCATAGATGGTCAGATATGTAAAAAATGTGTCTTGTTATGCAACACAAGATATATACAAAGTTTTGTTAACTTATTTTCAGCAACAAAAATAATGAGGGGGTTAAAGGGACTTTATGAACACTCTGCATATGAAATGTTGATGAGTGATTGTTAATAATATTTAAACATGCAATTACACTTTCGAGAGAGGTGGAATGCGTTAATAAAAATCATAGAAAACAAACACTACACTTTATGTTTATTATAAGTGTCTTATTATTAAATGTATTTTAACCCGAAAACTATTGACATATAAGTAAAACTTGCTCTTTTCCAATTGTATATGGAATTTAATAAATAAAATTAAAACTAATTAAAATGAACAAATATGCATTATTTAAATTTAATGAATTGAACACAAATAAAAAATTGTATTGTAATAATTTAGATAAAATAAAACCTGAACACAAAATCTCACAATAAATACGTTTACTAACCTCAAACGCGTTTCAACGACAATGTCGCCATCCTCAGTGATGCACGGGCTACAGTAACCAAACTATAACTCAAAGGTTAGGTTTGAGGTTAGTAAACGTATTTATTGTGAGATTTTGTGTTCAGGTTTTATTTTATCTAAGTTACGTTCTCACAAGTCAAGCTCATTAGTTATTTATTGTAATAATTGCAATTTATTTCGAAACATTTATTTCTCTTTTTTCCAAAGACCGCTTACGGTGAAAATATTCATTGCGATCCTTAGTAGGAGCTCAAAAGAATAATTTAAGAAAGCAAAATGCAAGTAGGAATGATATAGCGATCATTTTGAGTCCAAACATATTAGTTGTACGTCTAATGTGTGTGGTATCAAATTAAAAATTAAAATATGAAATTTAAAAATATATTAATAATTTATCTAATATTAGGGTAACATTGCTTGTTTCGCTATTTTGTATGATAGATTCTATTTTTTTTTTATTTAACAAACAGTGCGTTTTCTTTGTTGCACTCGATATAAACTTCCACTATACCTTTTTCCATTATACTAAACAAAATACAATTATACAGCTTAAATAATCTCACTAGTTTCAATAAAGGTCAAAATGGAATACTAGACCTCCTCTACATTTTTAAGAAAGGAAAGAAATTAATTATTTATTTTTAATATAGGTTCAGGATTAACTATAACATCAAAGTCATGTTACTTAAATCATTATTATATAACCTTCATTGAAATAGTATATGAATAGTTTGTGTTAACATAATAAACGACATATACAACAAAACATAGCCTATTTCTAGATTATTGATACTGATAATTTATTTTTTTTAAACAATTTTAGTGATTTGCACTCTAATGACATTATTCAGTATTTCCATTCTAGGCCTAACCTGAAATTGTCATATAATCACATTGTAACATGTTGTAGGTTATGTAGAGCATTTGGTATAGGTTTTAACAACATAAAGTTCTTGTTAAGAAAAATAATTTACCTGATTAGTTCATATATTTTAATATGGTGGTTAAAAAAAAATAAAGTTCAATAAGTCAAGCAGTGATAAATTTCTACAAAAAAAAAAAAAAAAAATATGAAGGATAGTGTTCTACAGAGTTTTAAATTTCCATCAGAAAAATGTTTGGTTTAAACAAGGCAGACACAAAAAGTGGCAGTTTTGTAATGGGAAAAACTAACCTTATTTAGGCATAGCTACTTAATTATTAATATTACTGTTTCCAATCAAGCAGATGTGTAAAACTACCGGTATATTATTTTATTTGACCAATCCATATATGATAAATAAACTAGCTGAATATCCGTGTTTCGCTACAGGGATTTGATTGTTGCATCACCATGATTCATAATTATTGTCATATTTTTCTCTCATTTTCTTTCATTTATTATTTCTCGACAGTGAACTATAACATGTGCATTCAATTAGTTTGGTATTTATTGTTCACTGGCTGCCCACCAATCGTCTTCGTCACGGTATGCGTGCTAAATAAATTAAATCAATACAAAAAAAATTCAGAGTGAAGACCGTCTTCTTTTTTAACCGATAAATCTACAGACTGGTAAATCACAGTCTTAGCTGGATGTTTGCAGATCACCCAGATACGTCTTTAATATGCGAATGCATAGATCAGGATAGTTTTGATCAACTTACGTCTAAAATATTTTCTTAAAATTAATAAGTGCCAAATTTCAGCTCTCTAAGTTTAAGGAAAGAATACTAATTAATATTTATTGTTTTTAGGGTTTGTTATTACATTTTCAACCCTTAGCAGCACGTAACAAAATGTAAAACTGGTTTATTTTTTATATGTATCTTGTAAGAAATATTTACAAAACTTCAGCTCACTAGCTTAAGGAACGTTTACAAATTTATATTTAATGTTTTTAGGAGTTGTTATCACATTTTTATCCCTAGCAGCACGAAACGAAATGTACAACTCATTTACTTTTCATATGTGTTTTGTAAGAAATAAATGTACAAAATTTCAGCTTTAAGGAAAGAAAACAAACAACATATATTGTTTTAGGGGATATTTCAACCCTTAAAAGCCAAATATTTTAAAATCCTATATTAGTGCGCCTCTAGTGAATTTGAGCAATATGTGTACCAAATATTTCACGTTCACCCCTTAGCAGAAAGTGATAAAATGTAAAATTGGTTTATTTTTTTATATGTATCTTGTAAGAAATAAATATACAAAATTTCAACTTTCTAGCTTTAAGGAAAGTATAACAAACAATGTTTATTGTTTTAGGGGTTGTTTCAATCCTTTCTTAGTTCGCATCTAGCCCCTATTTGAGCAATACGTGTACCAAAGTTCCTAGGTGGTATTTAATGATTATTTATAATTTTAGGGGTTGTTACTAAATTTTCACCCCTTAGCAAAACATGGCAAAATTTTAAACTGGTTTACTTTTTATATGTATCGTATAAGAAATAAATGTACAAAATTTTAGTTTTCTATTAAAGGAAATTACAACACACAATACTTATTTTTGTATGGGTTGTTTCAACCCTTAAAGGCCAAATATTTTAAAATCCTTACTTATAGTGCCTTTATCTTCTATGAAAAATAAGTGTAACAAATTTCACGTTCCTAGGAGATAGAGTTTTTGAGATATATAACAAACAATATTTATTGTTTTAGGGGTTGTTTCAACCCTTACAGGCCAAATATCTAAAAATCCTTTCTTAATGCGCCTCTTGCCTCTATGACAAATACGTGTACCAAATTTCACGTTCCTAGGAGGTAAGGTTTTTGAGATAAATAACAAACAATATTTATTGTTTTAGGGGTTGTTTCAACCCTTATAGGCCAAATATTTTAAAACTCTTTCTTAATGCGCCTCTAGTGCCTAAGAGCAATATGTGTACCAAATTTAAAGTTCCTAGGTGTTATGGTTTTTGAGAAACTGTGATCAGTCAATCAATGAGTGGTATTTGGCTTGCATAAGTATAGATTACATATCAAACGAACATGTATTTTTTACAACATAATTGTATTATTGGAGATAAAGTCGTAGTACGCTTAAGTGTTGAAGTTTCTTCTTATTTCTTGTGTATTGAAAAATCACACTTGGGTATTTATGACTAAACAGTAGCCAACTTAGACCCTACTTCCAACCTTTAGTTTGTTATACTGGGGTAATAAACGTGACAGCAATTCTACACGGTTTGTTCAATACTCGTAGATACTTTTGTAAAGTAAAAGTTGAAGGTAAGTCAAAAGATCCTACATTTAAAATAAGACATTTCATTCTTCAAATACTGGATGATATCTAGTAGCAATAAATAGGTTTTAGGCAACACTCAAAATGCTTTGGGACTAAACAGACTAGCATACAATCTATTGCTGGCAATATTTAACAATTTCTTCAATGGCATAAAATTCCAAGTAATAATAATAATTTTATAATGATACCTATATATCAATAAACAATATATCTACAAACAATAATATATCAGTACAGTCTCAAATCACAGAAGAATGTCAGTGATAGGCCACATTTCTTAAATACATAAAAAATCATTATAAATACACTTATAAATTGGCTGACAACAAACACCATACAAACACCAGGATGATTTCGTTAAGGATGTCTCATCCTACTAATATTATAAATGTAAAAGTTTGTATGTTTGTCTGTTTGGATGTTTGACTGTCAATCACGCAAAAAGTACTAGATGGATTTGATTGAATTTTGGCGCACATTAGATCATGACCTAGAATGAGACATAGGCTATAAATCATTTTGATTTAAGGGTTGAAACAATCCCTAAAACAATAAATATTTATTATTATACATCCATTAAGACTAGATAGCTGGAAATTTGTACATTAATTTCATACAAGATATATAAAAGTGAACCATATATATATAAAGTGAACCATTTTTGTATTTTGTAGCATGTTGATAAGGGGTGAAAATGTGAGAACAACCCCTAAAACAATACAAATTAATTATACATAAAACTAGAGAGCTGAAAATTGACACATTTATTTCCTACAAGATATGTATAAAATGTGAACCATAATTGCATTTTATACTGTGCTGCTAAGGGGTGAAATTTTCATAACAACCCATAAAACAATACAAATTAAATATAATCTTCTCTTAAAGCTAGAGAGCTGGAAATTAGTACATTCCTTTATTACAAGATATACATTGTGTAGAAAAAGTCTGGGACCGGTTTAATATTTCGTTTATAACGAAAATTTAAAGATAGATGTGATTGAGAAACCTACTCTATGTAAAAATACAATTTTATTAAGATTTCAAAAAATGTACCCGCCATCTTGAATCCTCCGAACTTGGTTTTTTTTAAATGGAAAGGTGGTCATGTGATACATCATTTCGATTGTAAATTGTAATATGACCCTGGGGGCTCCCCCCCAATTCAAATTTTGGCTTAAAATTGGGTGAAATAAGTGAGTGACGGATCTTAAAAAACACGTTACTCTATCGGCCTCGATTATATTGCAATAATTTGGAACTTTTTCATGATTTTTTCACAAAAATCATCAATATCTCGAAAACGGTGCGTCCAAGAGCATTTTTGACAATTCTGGACCCCTCTTTAGGAACCACCATCTTTGTCAGTTACGGGCTATACAACGGTAAATTGTATATGCCCATGGGGGCTCTTATAAGCGTATGTTAAAAGCGACATTATAAAACGTAATTATTTAAAATATCAATTATTATGCTGGTTAAAAGGAGAATAGTTCATTTTAAATAGACTTCATTATTAACAATTATTATAGGTCCAATATGACTTGTTCTAACAAACCTAATCTAAAAATTAGCGTAGAAATTAATTCTAATTTAAATCAGATATTATCAATCAATCAATTTATTTCCTTAAATAAACAAATTAAACATAAATTACAGATATATGTATTATAAAGGAACAAAATTGCCCACATGTGCCTAAGCCTGTGAGTGGGCACGAGTCGCTCAATATGCACACAATGAGGATAAAAGTAAACAAAATAAAAGGATTGCATTAAACATTATCATGTCGAGCTGAGTCAATCTACTAACAAAACTAAACTACTAACTATTATTAGGTTTCCAAAGAAGTTGTCCCTGCAAAACTAACATAAAACAAAATGTTATGTTAAAGCAAAATTGTTATGGAAATACATTGATCAACACAGAAATTCTTTCACCAGCTAAAGTAAATTAATTTGCCAAATTAGCTTTTTTAATTATTTACTGTAAACTTCTGATTTTAAATTAGCCTATTTGATATAATTTGAATATTTCAATACATTCCCCTGAACGCAAGCTTTGCGAATCATTTAACAAAAGTACATTAAGTACATCGATGTACAAGTTTCGATGTATAACATCAATGTTTTGTTAAGTGGAAATCCCTAGTCAGCCTCTGTATAATAAGGCTTCAAAACAGCTGAGCGTATTTCATCAAATTTTACGATATCAACTTAAAAATCGCCACTCAACTTAAAGACGTTATAACAAATGCATATAGCAAGTTTGAAGTTCTTATCTTGAAAATTATTGCCATATTTTCAACCTATTTTTAAGCTTGCGCTGCAATGGCCACGGATGAAACCATACTACCATGCACCCGCGACTATTCATTTATTGAAAATTTTCAAGATATTGACTAGCACATTTATCACATATATTTATCAGAATATTTTTATAATCTAATTTTTAAACCGATATCTTGAAAATTATTGATTCTGAAGCATTAAATTAAGTAATAATTGATCTCGGGAGTGTAAGCGCTCTCTCTTTCAAAATACGCCTAAAGAGTCTTTAAAAGGGAGTCTTTAGAAGTGCCCCCCTGCCTCCATGGGGTCCTAGGGTGGTCGGACATATTTTTCAAGGGCAGATTTGAAATCTGCGATCCTCAAAACCCCTGTATAAATACTTTGATAAGTTTTCATGAGTTCAAACAATTTTTATAAATTATGGAAAATGATGCACTTTATGCATGCCCAAAATGCACTTTTTGTCTGCCGACAAGGTATTATGTAGACTTTTATCCTGAGACTTCTCCGAATACAATGCCAAAACTGCATCGCGATCGGTGCTGTAGAAAAATATTTAGTTACTCTGGATGAATCTATACTAAATTCATAAGAAACTATTTGAAGAGTTGGACAGTAAATTATTTAATGTAATGTAAATATATACTATTTTTCTATTTACTTATATCTATAGTAAATTTATAATAAACTACTTTATAAGTTATAAAATAGCCTTTAATTTAAACCGTATTTTAAGCGTGTTTAGTACATGTTTTATTTAAAATGTCTCGTTAACATAAAGTAAATACTGTAAGCCGACATAACTAGGGTTGACTGTACAATGCTCCGCCTAAACTTAGGAGGGGAAGTGTGGTGGGATAGGTACTCTGTCTCACTCGCACTACCCGCCCTACGCGCCATCCTATATGATTTTATCTATACTAGACTAGAAACTTTTCTTTTATAAACATGTCAACCCATGAAAAATATATTGCACTATCAAAAAGCCGACGGAGTTAACAACATTTTTGCCTCTTGCTACTAAGAAATTGTTAAAAATATGTTTTTCCAACTTTACGGTTGATATTTATTATCGACTAAAAATAATGTAAACTAGAAATTTTAAACTGTTTCAAGAAACTTCAAGGCTTTTTATATCAATATGAGTTAATTGCTTTTATCCGGGTTTGATAAAAGTATATTTGGACTGTTAAAGTTTCTTTTGTTCAAATTACAGATTATTGTATTTAATACTTTAAACTAATGTTAAAAGAAGTTTTTAATATTTTTGAAAGTATACCATCACAACCAGCACAGTTGTGTTACGGTAGTTTAGGAGCTAAGCACGTCATCTACAGCGGAGACCGCATTAACATAGGAGGTGAATTATTATTTGTAGTTTACTGTGAAACTAAAGCTTTTAGCAAGGTTTTATTCAAACAGAAGCCTATAACTATATCTATTAAACGAATTGAATGAAGACAATATATTGTATACTGGGCTGTCTTAGTATGAATTTGTGTTTCGTTTACAGAAATTGGTCATCTCGTTCATTCATGTAGCAGGTTTATTTGGGAAAATGTTCAATGTTATGGAATTAAAACTTAGCATAGCAATTAAAACCCGTATTTTGAACTTTTTATACAGAGTATCAAGTTGGTATCTCAAAAATTAGCCAAGTTAGAGCCATCAGACTTATCAACGTGCATTTCAATTTTAGGTTTACTGATTGCTCCAACTCATTTCAATCTATTCCAATTATTATGTAAATTTTCAGAATATCATCACCTGCAACGTTTTTACTAGTTAAACACGTCAGCATAAATATGTTCAGTAACTATAAACAATTTTTGGCATATACTTATTAAACGAGAGGCAGTTAAAGTATGTATCAGTTCTGTTGTTTGTATCCATTGTTTACTATCGTTAAATATTTCGTATAATTATTAGTTAATGCCCTTGACACCAGTTGATATTTTTTGGTCCTAGGACCAAAAAGAGTTACTTTAGCACCTCAATACATGTATTGAAATTTTTGAAGCAGTATGACGAAAATATGTTTTTGTAGGTCATGCTGGTCATAGGTTTGTATTTTTCTACATATACGATTTTTACATACCGTATCCATTTTGGTCATATCTTATAACTTAAAAATTGCCCTGTACTATTTAAAAAAAAAAATCTCTGTAATATTTAATCGTCATTCCCGTAAAAGTATTAAAGTAACAATAATCTGTTTGCATATGCTTTGCTGTGAGTTGCCGCGTGGGTACGAAGCGAGCATGGGGCCCTATAGTCTTGAATACAAGTTGTAACTAATCTTAACATTATCAGAACCAGTACCGTAATTAATTATAAAGGATATTAATTAAGTGTAGTAAGTTTTAAAAATATGTTCCATTCATAAGCAATATGCTTCAATCTATATACATAAAATATAATCCAAATACCACTCAATGACTCACTCATCACGAAATCTCAAAAACCACCGAACGGTTGGAATGAAATTTGGCATGTAGCTTCCTCAAGGGCCGTAGGTGATCACTAAGAAAGGTTTTAAAAAATTCGAAATTTTAGCGGGAGGGGGGGTTTGGGAGGTCAAAAGTTACTAGAATTCCCCATAAGAAATACATAGTATAATATATTTATTGATATATTTTTTTGGTTAGTATACATTTAACTTTGATTTGTCTATCCGTGAAAAGCCGGATCTGGCCAGCTAGTAAATTATAGGAAAGAGAAAACTATTTGAAAAATTAAATGTACTGGTATCTCATGTGGTGGAAATTCAAGTTTTGATTTTAAATTAACGAAATTCAACTTTTTTTTCATGTAATTAATTGTAATTTACTATTACCAAATTCTTAATTCGTATCTTGACGCTAAGAGGAAAAGAATGGGAAAGGGCAAAAAGGAAGCTTGGTGGAATTAATGATAAATAAATAAGTAAACATGTAAAATGCCTTAGAAGTAAACAATTTAACTATTAAACGGTAGAATAATTTACCAAATAACTAGTAGAGATAAATGGATAATTCAATTTAAAAGAAATGGATGCAACGTTAACAATTTTTTTTATAATTAAAAACAAATATTTTTTCCCGTGCAGGGAAAGCAAAGGAATATTAGCTCATACTGCCGTGAATGTGATCAACAAATTATTTGTTTGATTCGTTTTGTATACAAAAATCGTGTGTGTAGAAAAATATGAAACCATGACCAACATGACATACAAAAAATATTTTCGTCATGCTGCTTTAAAAACAACGTATATGCTTGAACCACTCGAAATCAATTTTGAAAAAATCAAAATGGCTGTAACTCAAAAATTTTAAATACTCCCAAATATCATTGTGTAGCATATCGTTTGAAAGCTTATTTAATTACAAATCCAAAAAGAATAATAATTAATATTTAACAAAAATAGTACAACAAAATACTACAACATCGGAAAATACGACTTTGTTGGTTTTTGGCCGCCATTTTTAGTCGGTTAAGGATATGGATGTGCAAATTTCACCGTTGGTTTTCTCTTGAAATTCTACATCGAAATAATGTATCACATGACCACCTTCCCATTTAAAAAATTAAAGTTGTATTCAAGATGGCGGATAAATATTATGAAATTTTAATAAAATAGAATTTTTACATAGAGTAGGTTCCTCAATCACAGCTAACTTCAAATTTCCCTTAAATACGAAATATTAAACCGTCTCCAGACTTTTCAGCACCCCTGTATATGTACGAAATTAAAATTAATTTATTAAAAAAAATCATTCAGAAATATGATAATAATTATTCAAACAAATATAAAGAAAATATAAAAAAGAAAATATTGACTGAATACAACGGTTAAAAACGAAACTTTCCTAATAATAAGGGCTCTGTGCTACTGAACGGAAGGAAAATGACTGAACCATCACTTTCTAACTACAAATAATAGCAAACAAATATTGAGTTTCCGACTAACAGCAAAAAAACCTTCTAGACTTTGTCTAAATAATAACAAAAGAAGTCAACTCCCCGTATATGCGACTAAGAGTGGATGCAGTGCGAATACGAGCGATCGCAGCGCAGCCTACAAATACCAATTGTAAGTAGGAGTGCATAGTGTGTTTGTATCCCAGCATGTCAAACGAGGAGGATTTGAGAAAAGTAGTGAAATATGCTCTAAAGACCGAAAAACCGGTTTATACGCTGAAAATATTGGTTGGACGTAACGGGATCTCCCCATCTAGTTTTGCCTCCCCGTTACGTGTTGTGCGTACTTGTAAATCTCCCCGTGTGATACGTCCTACAAACACACACACACACACATACTTGTAGGACGTACTAAATGGCGAGGCACACTCACACAATGTCAAACGGGGAGACTGTGTTTCCGATGTCTGATCCATATTAGATTGCATACATATGTTAGTAAAATTGCCCGTATTCGGTATGTAACATCAAAATTAACATTTTTTCAATTTAGGAAATCCACACTAAAGCTTCTAGATGAGGAGGGAGACAAACGGCGAGATTTTCACGCAAGTTGCACACTCCACTTGAATATTGCTAGACTAGAAACCTTTCTTTTATGCACTTGTCAACCCATACAAGATTTATTGTACTATCAAAGAGCCGACGGAGTTAACAACATGTTTGCCTCTTTGCTACTAAGAAATTATTAACAATATGTTTTTTTTCCTTTACGTTTAATATTTATTGACTACAAATAATATAAGTTAACCATTTTTAGCTGTTTCAAGGCATTTTTGTATAGCAAAATGCAGCTCATTATTGGAAAGCTGGTTCTTGTTGGAAACCAGAAAATTAACATGTCTATTAACTAATTTCAGAGTACTGCAGTAAACACAACTGTCCAACAATTTGAGCATACAAAAATTGTACAGTTTAATTTCTCATAGTATCCTTTATACAGATATTTTTTCTCAAAGGTGTTTATTGTCGCTAAGCGATATCTTCCTTAATTCTCCATCAAAATTAATTATTCAAACTTCATTTTAAGCTTTTGTTCCCCGCTATTCACGAAAATAGACAAACAGCTTAAAATTCATGTTTTCCTTACAAAAATTGATTAAAAACTCCTTTGTAACATACTTTATATGGTTCCTAATGAAAGGCGACATCTATTAACAATCTGTTTAACTAGCATGACTGCTGTTAGATTGTATACAAACTAAAATTCTATATGAAAACTTTTATTTATAATCCATCGTAAATAAATAAACGTAATTAACTCAATTAAATCAACGTATTAAATTAGGCAAGTGTAGGTCTGCTCCTAACTTGTGAAATATTCGCACATGTCAAATAGTATTTATGATTTTGGTGGCTAAGAGAAATAAACTAAACATTGCAATATTATATACAAATAAAAACAGTTTATTAGAAAATCAAGAAATTCAAACACTTTTGAAAGTAAAGTATTGTTTCTAAAAGTAAAAGTAAAAATAAAATACAGAACACAATCCTCACAAAAATACGTTTATTTGTCAAACACGTTTCAACGACAAAGTCGTAATCTTCAGTGACATATGAGCTTCAACTAAATTATAACGTAGTTATTAGTTATAAATTTATTAGATATTAGATTCTCGCTTCACTCGTCAACCCCCTCGGTTACTCATGTAGAAGCAAATGCAAACAGATTATTTTATATAAATAGGCCTACTATTACATTTTAATACGTCTTATTTATTTTTAATTAGAATGTAACATAGTGGTTTCTTATTTTTAAATTCCTTAACTCAAGCTTTTATTTATTTGTGTGTGTTAAAACATGAGTTGGTTCAGTCTAGGCCTAAATTTAAATATTATTTTTCACTAAGCTGGACATCCGAATCAACTGTTTTATCTGTTATTTTATTCAATTTGATGCTATCGTAATGAATAAATATTTACATTCAAGAAATATGTGTTGCTTCATCAGTCTAGGAATAACCGAAATTAATGTTTAATTTATTTTACCTGTCTTAACGGCAACATACACACATAATTTGCATGTCTTTGCCACAGTAAGATTCGAATGATGTAAGTGTCATCTTTCAATAAAATTGTCGGTTTTTAGTTTTTCATAATGTTGCTTATTTATACATTTAGCGGTTTGCGCGTTGTCAGTTAAATGTATTTTTCTTTTAAATTTAATAATAAATTAAAATGAAATTTAGCACACGTACAAATAAAGTATTTATATGTGTTCTGTGAACAGTTTAAAATTGTGCTTTCCGTTTTATACAGAGTTTGAAATAGTTTTCTAAAACATCTTTCAAGTAAGATCCGATACATTATTGTAGAGGTTATGGCCATATTTGGTACAAAGGTACTGACAATTATCTTAATTACTTTAAAAAAAGTTTTGTAGCTCTGGACTATTATTTGCAAATAAATTATTTCCTCAGTGATAAAAGCAGAGATTGCATCGAACAGTTAGCGTTTTCACGAATATTTAATGTTTTTTTTATGTTATTCTTTAAACTGTATACAATGCTTTTTGATGTACACCTTGTGCGTAACCTTACCTTTTCCTGTCTTTAAAAACATATCATCTTCATTTGGCGTTAAAGCTGTCAGGATTGCATACGCACAAATTAAATAGATTCCGGTTTGTTAATTTACATGATTCTGGCTTAAAATTCATTTCTCAAGCTAAACGATAGTTTGATAATTGATATCGGCTCTAGTTTGACTGGTGACTTTAAATACTTTTTTTTTAACACCTGATCATTTCCCCCTACTACCCCTACTTTTGTAGTGATCAGCGTCTTTAAAATTTAAAAAGAAAAATAATATTTAAAAATTAATTTAACTATATATTTTATATAACCTCAATAAATGTTTTAATAAACGGTTTGGAAGGGAACTTGGAGCATTTGTATTTATAAATTATCACTTTCAAAGTCAGAAATATTGTACTAGTTCAATCCAATTGTTATTTCCTTTAGGTTAAAACCACATAAAACTAAATGATCAGGTAGAATCATGTCAAACTCGCCCTTGTTAAAACCATTGTCTTCACTATGACCTGAGGTCTCCCATGCCCATCCCTTTTGTTTGTTAACCAAGTAAAATTTCTCTGTTGTAATATTTACGGCGGTTTTCTATATTTTCCTTAGTCTGGGTCAGGTGCTTATGTGGCTTCATAAATATTATTTTTTTTTAGACTACAACATTTACGGTTATGTCTTCAGTCGGGGGCGACAATGTTGCCAGATTTAACACATCTCATGTTGCCGTCAAGTGCACCTTTTCTAACTAAGGGTTCAGTCCAATCGTTCTTGTTAATTCCTTAGATGAGGGTGTTGCTTGCTTCCATTATTTGAATGTGCGCAATATATTATAAATTACACAAGTTATTCACAAACCTCAACC
>JAGFPH010001635.1:232724-259606 GCA_018207615.1 Philaenus spumarius | reverse complement strand
AAAATTAATCTTATACTGCTGAATAAATTAAATCAAGTACATACTTCCAAGTTCGAAGGCAAAACGGAATCTTGTAATACTTAACTTACATTTTATGTTACTTAAACATTTTTTACATGCAATGTGAGTTACATAAATTTCTACTGAAAACTTTATTTTATATTTACTTATAGATTTGGAAGCCTAGATGCTTAAGCTTTCATACACTTTCCGTTTTTTACAACTTTATGCTTCTTAAAATTAATTTGAAAATTTAAAATTACAACATTTCAATAAAACATAAATATTTATATTATGATAACAAAATACACACATACTTTTTATTCTTTTATATAATAATAGACTATAATGTGCCATCAAGAAACTTCCCCATGGTGTAGAAAGCATGAATAATAAATAATATTTAAAAATAAATAGTACAGCAAAATGGGGCAAAATCGGAAAACAAAATTTTGTTGGTTTTTTTATCGCCATTTTTAATTGGTTAAAGATATAGATGTGCAAACCTTCACCGTTGGTTTTCTCTTGAAATTCTACATCGAAATGGTGTATCGCATGACCACCTTCCCATTTAAAAAAAAAACAAAGTTTCATTCAAGATGGCGGATTTCAGATGGCAGATTTTTTTTGGAAATCATAAGAACATAGTTTTTTTTAAATTGAATAGGTTCCTGAAAGTACGGAGTTGATATGTGCAACAAATTTTAAATTTTTAAGGGGTGGCAGGACTTTTGTATCATTCTTTATATGAATGTATATGTTAATATTTCTTACTTAAGGGTCGGCTCTAGCTGTCGGCCATGTTGGCTGATACTCCATAAGACCAATATTAAATTAAAATCCAAATTTTTTCTTTATTTTTGATCGGATAATTATGAACGATATTTCATTTTAAAGCTATGTCCAATATGCATGCAAATGGCTTTTCCAAAACTAAGAAAAACATTTTGGTTAATATTTATTAACAATTTAAAACATTGATTTTTAATATTTTTTTAAGTTGTCACTATTAATTATAGTGAAAAACTACCAAGCCATTCGCATGAAGAATTTTTTCCCCAAGAGTTTGGTATTTTTTTAAAACGCTATTTGAACAATTGCGGGTTTTAAATGGATTTAGGCTGAGCAATGTCCGTGTAACCTACCGCCGCTATAGGGTGGTTTTAAATATTTTTTTACGTTGTAAACATTAATTATAGCGAAAAATTACCAAGCCATTCGCATGAAGAATTTTGTCCCCAAGAGTTAAGTATTTTTTTAAAAAACGCTATTTAAACAATTGCGGGTTTTAAATGGATTTAGGATGAGCAATGTCCGCGTAACCTACCGCCGCTTTAGGGAGTCGCAGGTTGCTTTCTGTTTTACTAGAGCCGACCCTTAAAAAGACGGACATAATATAAAAGACATTAGTTTTGCTACTCAGTAGTTTGTAATAGTACATCTCCATTATTTCAGATAAACTTTAAATACATATAAAGCAAACCTAATTTCTAATTCAAAACCTATAATAATAATAAAATTGCAAGACAAATTTAAATTCCCGATAGAGCCAAATCGAAACAGCCGATAACATAATGAAATACAAAGAATGGAACTATACAGAGCGATCTTGCGGATAATAACGGAACTAACACGCACGAATTCAACAGATGTTTCAGAAGCCTTACGAAACTAAAGAAAACCAATAATATTTTTTGTTAACGAATATAAACTAATAACTTAACACCATTTATATAAAGAGCATAAAATTCTGCAACTAAAAATACCAAATAGGCCAAATATAAGACATTCTACAATTTAAAATAAATTATTAACACATTCACCACGGCAATTTACACACTGTAACAGCTGACGAATTTAATATAACAAAATCCGTGACTACGGTAACATTGTACTTAAATTAATACACACACAAATTAAAAAATAAGTGGAAACAATTTCTAGATATTTATGTATAATAATAAAACCCATTTTTAAATCAAATCAAAATTTATTCTATAAAATAACAAATGACCAAGACTCGACTGACGGCAGACGGCCAAACAAGGAGAAGAAGAAACGAGTAAAAAAACGACCAATCGGAAGGCAGAATTTGTAACAAAGCCTAAATTAAAAACATCTGTAAAAAAAGGGAGTTCTGAGGAGAAGCCATACCAGTAAGGTTAAAAAATTTATTCTAAGGCTTGATGATAAGAAGAAACCTAAAGAAAAAGCGAAGAGAATAGATCTTTTTAAGTGTTTTAAAACAACTAGCAATACATCATCTACAGTGGTGAGAGAATAGCAATTAGATTTTCAGTGCTGCCAAAACCATAGGCCTAACATTTTTTTTATTTTGTGAAAAACTTTGATTTTAACCTTTTTTTGCAATCCAAATAAGTTGAACTAATTATGTTTTAAATTCATTATGAACAGATATCAAAAATAATTGTTTTCCAAACTAAAACTTTACAATCAAGAATTATTTGTGATAAAGCCAGAATTTTATTAGTTTTTAATCTGCCTGACTATAACCTCACATTCTGAGAACATTTCATTATAAATATTCTAATTATTCTTCAGAACATTCTCAATATTTTAATTGTATTTTTTTTTATGTGTTTGTTAAATATTTTGATTGAATATCGTGCCACGGACACCAGCCCCGAGATTAAAATTTTTCTTGTTAACGAGCCCATTTTAGGCCGTAAATGATTTATCTTTTATTTGTTCAAATAGATAAGTATATCGTTATCAAATTAATAAATAATAATTAATTTGTTCTTATTATTATTACTTTTCATTTATTAAAAGTTAAGTTGAAAATAAATAAACAAGAGGAAGTTCAGTAAAAATTATACAAGTTACGGTATACGCGTGGACAAAATAAATAAAAATCTTCCCGTAAGCATATGTACAGAGACGGAAGACGCTTCTTTAACCAGCTTACTGACATATTGTTTTTTTACTAAATAATTTATATTTCTAGAACTAATTCAGTTGAAATTTTGACTAATACTAATCGATGTAAAGAACAAGTTTGAAAAAATAATCAACTGTTCCAATAATCCACTTTAAAATGACGGAAATTTAAACTTTTAAATGAAAATAACTAAAAAACATTTCTTTTTTATTAAAAAAGTCAATAGTAACAATAGTAAAGTTTTGTAGTTCATTTAATTCCTATTGAATAGTATAACTGTCAAAACTAACACACAGAGGGGGACAGTAAAACAGCGCCCAACTTAATTATTTGGTCTTGCAAATTAATTATTGCCTACGCTTTGTTCCTATGGAGGTTCAACCTGTAAAACTAATGGACACTGTTTTTACTATTACCCTTTATTCGATAGTCTTGACATCAGTTACATCTTTAGATAGGTAATGAAACAGGCTACAAAAATTTACTGTTTTAAAGTTATTTTCATGAAATGTTTAAATGGCTGCTATTTTTAAATGGATTATTGGAACAAGTTTATTTTTTTTTCAAACATTGAATAGTAACGAGCAAAATTTCAACTCAATCGGATAAGCTGTTCTACAGATATAGATTATTTAGTAAAAAAATAAAATGGCAGATAGATAGTAAAAGAACGAGATATATGTTTATAGGAAGTTTTTATTTATTTTTACCTTTATTACCATCCTTGAATTATCTCCATGCATTACACAATTTACCCTGTATACTATAACTAATAAGATGAATAAATATAAAAAATAAAATTTATTTACAGTTGCCTTACCTTTACACCATGGATTAAACAAAATATAGATGTCATCAGGGATCTTATGTTCTTTGATTTCAGGCCTACCTTCTGTTGCAACTGAAGTTTGAATACTACAATGCCAAATTCCAATGGGACTTATAACTGGAATTTGTACCTGCAACAAATATTTAAATTATTCATAAATTCGATGTACACCATATAGGCAATATGGAGTAGGCATATATAGACCAAAATATAGGGCAATAGAAAAAGGAAATCCATATTTCATAAAAGTATGACTAAGTGAACAAAGTGGATAATTTTTTTTTGCAAAATTTTAGAGACATAATTATAGTTTTATGGCTGATACAGCATACACCTTCATTAATATGATGGATATGTTTACAGATAAATCAAGGTCTCAAGTAAACTGTTAAGTTAACCACTATAATTGCAGGATGTGAACAATAACCCAATGAAGTAATTGAATAGTTTGAAGATTTTCAAAAATAAATGTCTGGTGTGGGTAGATCAAACAATTTTGGTAACCTTTACAATAGCATTGAAGTTGAAGACTGTACTGTACACTCGATGAAGTCTAGAAGTCTTGTGTTTTGGTTAATTTTAATTACACTATTTACTCATTAAAACTTAAAGTTCCACGCTTGTATTTTTAGTAAATATATTAATTGAAATAAAGGAAATCAAAAATTAGAATTCATCAAAATTCATTGAGTTTGTACTAGAGATATACCGGGTGTCCCATGAAGAGGTCCCTATTTTTGAATTGATATGACAGACGTATAGAGCGCGCTACAGACTTGAAATGATACAGTCGTGACTAACACATATGTAAAAGAAATACCCCTGAGTATCAGTTAATTCTGACTGATCCAAACAAAATGGCGGAAAAACAAAAAAACAACAAAATCAGCAATCGTATTTTAAGGGTAAACCTACTTTTATTTAGAATAGGAACAGCTACAGCTGTTTAGACTATTTTAAATCTATCAGCTGACTGCGTGTATCCACAACAATGAACATATTTGGTAATAAACATTGGCATTTGTTATTAAGTTGCATTGTAAAGTGTCTTATGTACCATGCCGTTTTCAACTGAGCAAAAAGTGAAATGTTGTTCCTGGGCTATTGCCTTTGAAAATGATTATGAAGCAATAAGGTGTTTTAGGGAAAGGTACCCAGGTGTAGTTCCACCGTCAAGGAAATCTATTCGTAAGTGGAAGACTATCCTACTAGAAACGGGGTCAATACAAAAAAATACCATAGATCCTCCAACATAGAAAATGAAGAAATCGTATGTGCTGCTTTCATGGAATCTCCAAATACGCCTAATTCAGTAAGAAAGGTGGAATCTGCTACAGGGATACCGAAGTCATCTGTCCAAAGGTATGCCAAAACGAACAAAATCAAACATTATAAAACTCATTTAGTTTACGGACTGCTTGAAGATGATCCTGATAGACGATTGGAATTTTGTTTGAAAATAATTGAAAAGACTGACGTAGATAGCAAATGGCATGAAGGAATCGTGTTTTCAGATGAAGCGACATTTTATCGAACAGGAACTGTAAACAGGCATAATTGTAATTATTATAACACAAAAAATCCACATATCTTACAAGAAGAGAAATTAAAATCAACAGGTATAACAGTTTGGGCTGCTGTTACCAAGGATGGTGTTTTGTCGTATGACATATCCCGACAAACAATGACTGGAGAAATGTATGCATCAGTTTTAAGCAATCACATAGTTCCTCATATTTCTCAGCCTGAGATGAAAGACGTTTTTTTCCAACAGGATGGAGCTCCTCCGCATTATGCTAATGTGGCCAAAGCAGTTTTGGACCAAAATCTTCCTAACCGTTGGATAGGTCGTGGCAGCAGCTTCATGGACTGGCCCCCAAGGTCTCCAGACTTGACTGTTTGTGACTTTTTTCTGTGGGGCTTTTTGAAGGAGAAGGTTTATTGTCATAACATTGCGACAGACGATGAACTAATGAGGTTGATCGAAGAGGAACTGTTCTTGATACCTCGAGAGTTGTTCAGCAAAGCGTATGACTGTTTTCTATTTCGTTGTCATCAGTGCATTGCGATCGATGGACATCAGTTTGAATAAGGTTTATGGATCAAATAGATTTAATTTATTTATGAGTTACTTATATCTTTAATTCCCTAACGTTGTTTAGTGCTTAGTAACATCGTTAAAATTCAATAATTATGTTGTAACACTTAAGTAAATAAAACTATTTTAACGAAAAGGCACTATTTCTTTGATATCCCGCCATTTTGTCCTAATGAGTCAGAATTAACTGATACTCAGGTGTATTTCTTTTACATATGTGTATGTTAGGACTGTTGAGTTTCAGGTTTGTAGAGTGTTCGGTGCATCTAATATATTAATTCAAAAATAGGGACCTCTTCGTGGGACACCCGGTACTATACACTACTGGTAGTAAATGTTGCTAACACTGAAGTGTTGACAAAGGAATGGATACAAAATTTAAACAGATATAAACAATACAAAAGCATGTGATCTTGAATTCAGATTGACATACTCTAGACACTATTAAACGAAAAGTGATTTCGGGACGCTCAAAAATCCCGGAATTCAGTTTTTAATAGATTTTATGAAATTATATATACTTTTTTTATTTTGCTTGACTAAACGAAATATGAGACGATAAAATGAAACATCTGACAAAAGTTCAACATTTTGTTTGAATAGAATTAAAATGTTTGATCTCGATAAAAATAAATGTGTGGAATTTTGTGGAGACAATAAGAGCACCAACTTTGGTGGTTTAAAATCCTGTGCAACTACAAAATCGACTGTATAGAATTTTATAAACTCAAAGAACATAGATATGAAAACAATAAATTACTAACTAGCAAATCATACGGTATCTATATTTTATTTATGGTACACCTAGTCTATATTAGCCCAAAGCAGTTTGTCCATGTTTAAAGTTATTAGGAAAGTTATAGTGTAAGCATTCCCTAGTGCAAACCTATGACACAATATTGTATTGCAAACAAGAGTTAAAATATATATAAGGCCAGAGACAGAACAATTTTAATATAACAATGGTTCGGGCGATTTCTATTTCATAATCAAACCAGTGGATAGTCTTATAATTTCAAGAAATGAATTCTACAATATTGAATTGGTCAATAAAACATAATCTCTTTCCAAATAGCTTTGCATCTGGTTAAGGTTTGGCATCTTGCCTTCAACTGTAAGATACCAGACGTCCTTCACAAAATGAAGTAACATTATTACATCTCTTTGAATTATCGGCAAATGGATTTATTTCTGTTTCTCAAAATATCCTGGATGACTTAATTTAAGGGATTAATTTTTCACAGATTCTAGAAAAATTACTTTCCCATGAACTTGTTTTAAATTATAACTAATTTTTATATCAGTGTATGAAAAAGCACTTATTTTAAGAAATAAATGTTATTTAAGATACCTATAAGAATTTATTTAAACGTTTTCTTACTGGCGATGAATGTTTTATAAGAATGCACCATGTTTACTGAATAATTATGAACTTTGACTTGTTAATCGTCTATAAACTACACCATCTATACTAATATTATAAAGAAGTAAAATTTGTTTGTTTGTATGTAAGGGGTAATCTCTGAACTACTGAACCAATTGAAAAAATAGTTTTACTTATTGCTACACTATTCCTAAGTAACATAGGCTAGAATTAATTTTGATTTAAGGGTTGAAACAACCCCTAAATCTATAATAATTATTAATTGTTATACTTTCCTTAAAGCTGGAAAGGTGAAATTTTTTACATTTATTTCTTACAAAATATATAGAAAAAGTAAACTAGATTTGCATTTCGTCGCACTGCTAAAGGGTGAAAATGTGATAACAACCCCTAAAACAATACAAATTAATCTCTTTAACTACGTACTGAACCGATTGAAAAGCTGATAATAAAAAGCTACACTATCCTTAAGTAACATAGGCTAGAATTAATTTTGATAAAGGTTGAAACAACCCCAAAAACAATAAATATTAATTGTTATACTTTCCTAAAGCTAGAGAGCTGAAATTTTTTACATTTATTTCTTACAATAAACATAGAAAAAGTATCATAGATTTACATTTTATGATGAGCTGCTAAGGGGTGAAAATGTAGTAACAACCACTATAAAAAAGTGTTGAATGTTATATAAAAAGGGTCGGCTCTAGTAAAACAGAAAGCAACCTGCGACTCCAGCGCTTCACACTATAGCGGCGGTAGGTTACACGGACATTGCTCAGCTTAAATCCATTTAAAACCCGCAATTGTTCAAATAGCGTTTTAAAAAAAATACCAAACTCTTGGGGACGAAATTCTTCATCCGAATGGCTTGGTAATTTTTTGCTATAATTAATAGTGACAACATAAAAAAATATTAAAAATCACCCTATAGCGGCGGTAGGTTACTCGGACATTGCTCAGCTTAAATCCATTTAAAACCCGCAATTGTTCAAATAGCGTTTTAAAAAAAATACCAAACTCTTGGGGACGAAATTCTTCATCCGAATGACTTGGTAATTTTTCACTACAATTAATAGTGACAACGTAAAAAAATATTAAAAATCACCCTATAGCGGCAGTAGGTTACACGGACATTGCTCAGCCTAAATCCATTTAAAACCCGCAATTGTTCAAATAGCGTTTTAAAAAAATACTAAACTCTTGGGGACGAAATTCTTCATCCGAATGGCTTGGTAATTTTTCGCTACAATTAATAGTGACAACGTAAAAAAATATTAAAAATCAATGTTTTAAATTGTTAATAAATATTAAACAAAATATTTTTCTTAGTTTTGAAAAAGCCATTTGCATGCATATTGGCCATAGCTTTAAAATGACATATCGTTTATAATTTTCCGATCAAAAATAGATGAAAAAATGGATTTTAATTTAACATTGGTGATATGGAGTGTCAGCCAACATGGCCGACAGCTAGAGCCGACCCTTAAAGCTAGAGAATAAACCATTAATAAACTAAGGAATTTAAAAATAAGAAACCACTATGTTACATCCCAATTAAAAATAAATAAGACATATTAGAATTTAATTAGGCCTAATTATATAAAATAACCTGATTGCATTTGCTTCGACGCAAGTTATGGCGGGGGTTGGCGAGTGAAGCGACCAGGGGTGGAGCCCTCTAGTTTATAATAATTCAGAAAAACATTATTTTCGTAACATATTACAATAAACTCAATAATATTTTTGTTGTAACCTGTAAAGTGATTGTATTTCCATCCTGGTGGTGCAGTCTTATGTCCCACTTTGTTTTATCATGTGATAATTCTTTCTTGTCCGAAACTTGTATTATGTTGCGGGTTCCTTTTGGTGTGGAAGGTGTAGGTCCTGAATACAAAATATAAAAATATGGAAATAACCAGAGCAAATCTATTTATCCATTATTTATGCATCAACAACTGTACCTCAGAACCAGACTAACGTAAGTCAAGAAAGCATGAAAACTGTAAAATTAACTCTACGTCCGGCTGCAAAGCTGATGACACTTAAATTAGCCTAGCCTATAAAAAGTATTGACATTGTTGAAATTGTACAAGCTTAACCAATTTTTAGAATTTTTTTTGAAATTTCTCCTTTTTTAGTCAGGACGGGATTTTTTTTTTTTTTTTTTTTTTGCTTTACTTTTAAAATAGTTTTAGGACTTAATAGGGGACTTGTGTTATATTTTCTGTACTTATAAAAAAACCAGGCTCAGGTATTTGTACTTACATGCAACAAGGTGTATTAATAAACTCTACATAGTAATTATTATAACAATAGGCTACGTTTAATAATGAAAGAAATCTGAACAAAAGGTGTATCATAAGCTTTTTGAAGGTTGAAAAAATTACAGATAACAACCTAAACTACTAATAATTCGACCACGCAGCTGGACCGCTGACGTGAGTTGAGCAAATTTCCAAAATTAAGTTTATATGCCTATAATTTAGGGTTTTAACCAACAATTTGGGAAATAGGTCTACTCACGAAGGCGTTGAAGAGCTGTCTGTGTGTACGCAATATATTAGTAGAATTTGTTTCCTCCTAGTGGCCTCGTTTGCATCACTTGGCTTTGAACCGGGTACTTTTATGGTATTTTACGTTTTGGTCGATTTTGGGGGAACCAAGCGAACTATAAGGTCGTGTAAAAAAACAAAATGTGCAGAATAACATCCTACATTTGTAATTTTAGAAAAAACTCTAAAAAAATGTCATTCTCGTAGTAAAAATCTCAAAAAATAGTTACTTCCGGTCAAAAAACGTACTTCCAGTTGTTGGATTTGTGTGGCTGATGAACTCGTCCGAGCGACATAAACAACCAACACGTGTACCAAATTTGGACCAAATCGGACTTAAAATGCGGCCGCTAGAGTGCGACATATATACATATATATATATGAATTTTAACGTGTTCTGAGGACCGTGATCGGTGCTCATTTGCTACTACCGACCTTGGGTCTTACCATAAGGATCACTGCAATTTTTCCTATGGAAATTCGCTAATAACTATCGTACCAAAAACCAGCTAGAGCGGTCAAGTCATCCTCAAAGAAGTTGCTTCCTTTTCTCCATGTGGAATGTTTTCAAAGAAGGATCTGTACTCTTCAGGAACCCACTCTAACAAATTCATGAGGTCTCTGTATTTCTCCTTACTTATCTTTCTTTTGGTTATTCTCATAGGGGGAATTGCTGCAGGAAAACTAGTCCCTCGTTCTCTCCAGTTTCTATTAAAAGTACTATCAGTGAAACTGGTCTTGCAGTACAACTTGCCATATCCTTTACGAATGTGTAACTACACTGCATTTGATATAAAAAATGGTTCATTATATGTGTTTTTCCTTCTTGAAACAAACGGGGCTTTTTATTGTCCGAGTAAAGAAATCAAGAAAGTCTACAAGGCCCATCGATCTCACAACAAAGGGGTTCTTTTTTTAGCATAAAGCATAAAAATGTCCCAGTCATTTGTGGTAATTTTTTTTTAAATTTACTTTCTTGTTCTTTCAATCATACTATGCTTAAAGTCAACTTCCATGTGAGTATGTCCATCAAATAGGAACTTATGGTTGACTTCTTTGAGCTTGGGAACTTTGTTAGCAACCATAAGTACATACAAATTATGTTCATATAGTTGTTCCGGCCACTGTAGTTATCAGTCCTGACTGTTAAGTTTGCAGTTGGTTCCTCAGGATTTTGAAGCTTCATGTAACCAAGTAAATAAACATGATGCTATTCCCTCTCGACCAGTTATATTTTCATCCCAGATTATACACCAATTTTTCTACTTTGGCGTAATAAATTGTACTGTTTACTGTCAAGAGTTTTCTTAATTAAAAACTTGAGAATTCTTCAGACATGGAGTTGGAAGACACTTTTAAAGATCAGACATTACCACTCAGAAACCTTGATTAGACGAACCTTTTACCTTGTCTTCCCGCTTTAGTTCATAGCTTTCTTTCATGTAGGTTTCTTTTTGTAGTTTGAGTTCATTAAGATTTGTATCATTTTTTCATTTTTAATTTGGCTGTACAGTTTGTCATAAATGTCACAAGTGTCATTGTCTGGCAAGTGGGAAAATAAGTTGAAGTCTTCATTTAAAACTTTAGAATGACCCAATTCTTCTCAGGTATAAAGTTTTCTATCCTGCACTCATCTATATACAGTACATTATGGAAATATTCAAATGGTTGCCTAAATATTCACGTTCAGATATTTCCCTGCTATAGTGGCTTTGATAGACAAGGAACTTACAAATGTGCATTTTAATCCTCTCAAAGCAATCACTTGGTAATTTATTTGCTGGAATATGCTTCACCTAATAAGCCAGTCGGTAGAGGTAATTTTAGACCAAAAGCTCCAGTAATTTGCAATACGGCTGATTTTTTTTATAAGTACATTCAAGTATGTAGATTAACATAAAAAAAAGTTTACCAGTCTATCGATTTCCCAAAGTCGAAAAAAAATCGATTATCTTTTTTTTTTCGATTATTCTTAATATTTCGAACTGGGATGAAGATAGAGAAAAATAAAAAAATACCACTGTGTAGGGGAGGTATTTTTCAACAAAAAAGGTAATATGTATTTATTTCGTCGGAGCAATGGTTTGTCTGCAAATATTCGAAAATGCAGGTATGTATTTTGCAGCAGGGGAAATCTTATTCATATATGAAGCGTTAGCTCATTCTAAATTGGCCAAATTTTAATATATCGAATTGAAACTTGACGTAGGAGTTAAAATATATATTTTAAACATTTATGCTGAGTCTCAGCTTGTTATCTTGAAAATGACCTGATCTAGGAGTCGATTTCGATTATCGATTTTAGGAGTACCGGACCCACGAACTAATTTCAATCTATTCCAGTTTCGTCAGTTTTTGAAATATCAACACCAAATTTGTTTTACAAGTTGAGTACACCAGTATAAATATTCTTAGTACGTATGAATGATTTTTTTCTTGTTATTTTTAAAAACGAGGCGCTTGAAAATAGTCTTCTGTTTTACCTATCTCGTTTTAACTATAACACTTTTGGATTCAACGACTCCATTTACGACATTTTTGAACATATCGATTTAAAAATTGGTACGGAAGTTACAAATACAATTGTATTTTGCTATACTTATTTTTGAAACTATATTTTCAAAAATGACTAATCTGCAGCTGATCAACTCAAGCGTTTTGATGAAAAATCTAAAAAGGTCTAAAATTATACTTTTTTAATTTACTTGTGCTTTTAAAAGTAAATAATGAAAAAGGTTTATACTCCTTGAACTTGTTTGAATATATATATTTAACCTGTAAAAAAACTTTCAGGTTGATATTTTGAAAATTTTTTAAACTGGAGCCGATTAAAATTAGTTTGTGGGTCCGGTACTCCTACAATCGAGAAACCCATTGATGAGTCAAGTGGCTCTAGATCGGGTAATTTTCAAGATAACAAGCTGAGACTCAGCATAAATGTTTAAAATATAATTATATTTTAACTCCTATGTCAAGTTTCAATTCGATATATTAAAATTCGACCAATTTAGAATGACCCAACGCTTCATATATGAATAAGATGTCCCCTTTTAGTGATTTCCCCTGCTGCAAAATACATACCTGCAATATCGAATTTTTTCCAGACTAACCATTGCTCGGAGGAAATAAATACATATGACCTTTTTTATTGAAAAATACCTCCCCTACACGGTGGTATTTTTTATTTTTCTCTACCTTCATCATATCTTGAAATATTAAGGATAATCGAAAAAAATGATAATCGATTTTTTTTTTCGACTTTGGGAAATCGATAGACTGGTAAACTTTTTTTTATGTTAATGTACATACTTTAAGGTACTTATAAAAAAAAATCAGCCATATTGCAAATTACTGGTAGTTGTAACCTATACCGACTGGGCTATAAGATCAGGTGTCACCAACATAGACACGCTTGCTTTTTTAAAGCAACTCTCATAAACGATTCAGAAATTGAAAGGGTATCAAGGAAGAAGGTTTTGCAAACTACTTCCTCTTTATGATGTAGGTTAAAACAAATGTATGGCCCTCTGTTTTATTTTTTCTTGTGGTATTTCGTACCAGTTGTCTAACAATAGGTTTTGTTTTTATACAAGACAGTACAATAAAATTGTCTTTTTGGATCCCAGCTTCTCTCAGCATTCTAATACTCAGAGTGTATTTTCAAACGCTGCTCCTGTGTAAACCTCTTGCTACATTTTAGTCGACAAATAGCATTTCAGGGTGGCTTTATAGATTTCTCTTTGGGGACATATATTTTGTATTAACATACTCTTTCCACTTAGTTTTTCCTTCTTTCTGATATTCTTTTTCCAATTTTGTTCATAATTACTCTTTTCTTGAATTTTGTGCGCATCAATGTTCCCATTTGATTCCGAATCTGAGTCACTGAAAGGGGTCTAAATGAATTCGATTTAACACAAAGTCTCTCAGAGGCAAGTCAGAAATTTCTGCAAAAGAATCATTTGAGGAAAAGTCACTTTCTGATTGATTGAAAAGTCACTTTCCCAGGAATGAAAGTAGGGTCATCTATAGCATTAACTTGAAATAACACATTTACATATTGAAATAATAACATTGTCTTACTCATGAACACTACAGCCAGTATAGCGTAAGTCCAGCTGTGGACTTGCGGATTGATTGTAATGTTAAAGCTTCAGAGTCATATTAATGCAAGTGATTTTACGTTTGTCTGGCTCAATCATAGGTTAGGACTTACGCTCATGTAACTCCCAGAAAATACAAAAGTACTTACAAAAGTTGATACAAAAATTGAAAAGTTTTTAAACGGAATTAGTTGTTATAGCTTGATTTAGAATCAAATTCTACATACAGTGATGTAAAAACCTGAAAATCGTAAAATTTGGACTAGCCTTCGTGTGGTTCTAAGGTACTTAATTAACCCATGTCCCTTCGTATTATAGGCTATAATAAATATAAATGTCTTGCAGACCTACATCTACTTAAACTAAATTACTAAGCATAGAATTACTAAACTTATGGATGTCACAGTTGGCAACACTGTGTTCAAGAACATGACCGTTACTGTTAGTTATGTGTGCATGTGCAAGTTGAAGTTACTTGTCAAATTTAATGTTAATAATAATATATTACCGGTAAACTAATAATAAAGGAGTACTAATGTACAAAAATATTAATTATTGAATAACTCTCCTTCATTATATCCAAGAATACAACAATTATTAATTGCTATTACTACAAGTTTTAATCTAATACTACTATAAATCATAACTAATGTGAAAAAACAATTATTTAGATAAATTAGCAAAATATTTAGTTAAGTTGTGTAAAAAACAATTAATTTACTGCAAGTTTATAATTTTAACAAAATTTAAGTGTTGTAATACAAAAAATATATATTATAATAAATTAGATGCAGCAGTTCCTCATCATCAGTTACAAAATCAAACACCAACAGTTTGAGTACAGTTGAGTACGGTAATATCTTTGAAATTTCTTGTTTGAATAATTTGTTTCCTTGAGGGTAGACTTACCTCATATTAATTATAATCTGGTGTTATTTTGAAATCCTTGTGAAAGATGTTTGTTAAAATTAGCATGTAAAGTCTGTATAATGTAAATACTTTCATTGCATCTGGTGTTTTGTTTACATTCTTCACGTGAAAGATATATTATATGCTTGTAAGATTAGCAAGTAAAATCACTAAAGTAATTACTTCATTTATTAATGACTGTATGTTTATATTCATTGTATGAAAATTAAAAAGTTTTTTTATTTAACATGTTAAGAAACAACTTTATAGTTAAATGAGGAATATGTCTGGTTTTGAATACACTACTCAGTTTAAACGCTAAAAAATATAATTAGGCTATATCGTATATTATTAGTACAAAATCTTAAAAAAGGAAGAATTCGTTGTTTTTAAAAAGTATACTTAATCTAAGGTGTAGTTTGGTGCAAAGCTAGTGAAACCCATCTTCTGGCAACATATGACCTTAAAGAGAGTTTGCTAATGAGTTTGATATGATTTCTGAACTACACACACCATTTAGTTTATATATACACCTCATAAGTTTAAATTAAATGTGAACCCTCATTTTTAAATTACATTCTTTTTCTTGATTAAATATAAGTTTTGGAGGGAACGGAAAACATGCCATAACTAGTTTATAAAACCAAATTAATTATGAAAGTTTTATTGCTAATGTATATTTAATCAACTTACCAAAGTCAAAAACTAGACGAAGAAGATCTTTATGTACATCAAATGGTCGATCGAATCTAATGGCAAAGTAGAAAGGAAAACCTCTTCGAAAGATTGGTGTGGGGGGGTTGTCCAAAACAAGTTCAAACCTTTCAGTGTGATGTTCCTTGGCATTATCTCGTGCATAGAGCTCAGTCAGCTCTACAGAAAGTGGAGGTATGTTGGGAATAGCTGATCCTGGAACAGTGAAAACTCAGGATATTATAGTTATTTTATATTCTATAAATAAAATGGTGTTTATAAGTTAGTTATATACAAGTAATGTCAAATTGAAAAAAGTTACAACTTTTTGAATTTTATAGATCAATACATTAAGCTTTATTACGGCCTTACTTGTAGGCCAGTCGGTAGGGGTAATTTTAGACCAAAAGTTCCAGTAATTTACAATCCGGCTGATTTTTTTTTTTATAAGTACATTAAAGTATGTAGATTAACATAAAAGAAAGTTTACTATCGATTTCCCAAAGTCGAAAAAAAATCGATTATCATTTTTTTTGTTTGATTATCCTTAATATTTCGAGCTGGGATGAAGATAGAGAAAAATAAAAATACCACCGTGTAGGGGAAGTATTTTTCAATAAAAAATGTCATATGTACTTTTTTCCTCCGAGCAATGGTTTGTCTGGAAAAAATTCGATAATGCAGGTATGTATTTTGCAGCAGGGGAAATCACTAAAAGTTGAAATCTCATTCATATATGAAGCGTTGGCTCATTCTAAATTGGCTGAATTTTAATGTATCGAATTGAAACTTGACATAGGAGTTAAAATATGTATTTTAAACATTTATCCATTTATGCTGAGTCTCAGATTGTTATCTTGAAAATGGCCCGATCTAGAGCCACTTGACTTATCAATGGGTTTCTCGATTTTAGGAGTATTGGACCCACGAACTAATTTTAATCTATTCCAGTTTCGTCAATTTTTGGAATATCAACTTCAAATTTGTTTTACAAGTTGAATACACCCGTATAAATATTCTTAGTAAGTATGAAAGATGTTTTTGTTGTTATTTTTAAAAACGAGGCGCTTGAAAATATTCTTCTGTTTTACCTATCTCGTTTTAACTATAACACTTTTGGATTTAACGACCCCATTTTCGATATTTTTTAACATATCGATTTAAAAATTGGTACAGAAGTTACAAAAACAATTGTTTTTTGCTATACTTAATTTAAAAACTATATTAAAAAAATGACTAATCTGCAGCTGATCAACTCAAGAGTTTTGATGAAAAATCTAAAAAGGTCTAAAATTATACTTTTTTAATTTACTTGTGCTTTTAAAAGTAAATAATAAAAAAGGTTTATACTCCTTGAACTTGTTTGAATCTATATTTAACTTGTCAAAAAACTTTCAGGTTGATATTTTGAAAATTTTCTAAACTGGAGCCGATTAAAATTAGTTCGTGGGTCCGGTGCTCATAAAATCGAGAAACCAATTAATTGATAAGTCAAGTGGCTCTAGATCGGGTCATTTTCAAGATAACAAGCTGAGACTCAGCATAAATGTTTAAAATATATATTTTAACTCCTATGTCGAGTTTCAATTCGATATATTAAAATTCGGCCAATTTAGAATGAGCCAACGCTTCATATGAATGAGATTTCAACTTATAGTGATTTCCCCTGCTGCAAAATACATACCTGCATTATCGATTTTTTTCCAGACAAACCATTGCTCGGAGGAAATAAATACTTATGCCCTTTTTTATTGAACAACACCTCCCCTACCCGGTGGTATTTTTTATTTTTCTCTATCTTCATCCCAGCTCGAAATATTAAGGATAATCGAGAAAAAATGATAATCGATTTTTATTTTCGACTTTGGGATATCGATAGTCTGGTAAACTTTTTTTTATGTTAATCTACATACTTTAAGGTACTTATAAAAAAAATCAGCAGTATTGCAAATTACTGGTAGTTTTAACCTATACCGACTGGGCTATTGGTGGCTCAGGTGGATGTACAAAGGTCAAATGACAACATCACAAAGTAATCAGATTCACTTTACTGTCTGTCTTTTACACAATGTTAACTCAACCTTTATCTTTTCTGTTTTGTTTAGTCATTGCAACCATTAGCAACCTTTCACTGTATGTTAGAGAGATTTGTGCTTACTATGTTGTTTAGATATAGTAATAAATTTTAGTTTCTAGTTTTCAAGTACTCTATGAAGTAATGTTTCTTGTTTTGGTTATCTAGATCCACTAGTATAAGATCCAAGTATAAAGCAATGGCTATTGGTATGATTTTACCATTTGTAATGGAAAAAATAAAGATGAACTAGGAAAGGCCAATTTTATTACTGTTCTTGTTGATGTCCCGAAAAGGCTTGACTTTAAAGTTGTAACTATTTATAATGTTGTTTATACCTACTGAAGGCATAAATATATAACTTGATAATCTTGCTGGAGAAACTTCATATAGTAAAGAGTAACTACACCAAAAGAGAGTGAAGGTTAAATTAAAAATAAAATCATCTCATACTGTACTGATAACACAAATTCAAACTTTGGTGGTGTGATAAGAAAGAGAAACATTTTTCTGGATTTCTGGATAAAACTTATTCATTTGAATTCTGTTCACATATTGTTCATAATGGGGTTGTTCAACTGATATTTGACATTTAAATGCTAACTTGTTTCGGAAGACTAACCTCTTCCACAATAAATGGATTCTTGCATGATCTTTCGTGGGATTTTTCTTGACTGAAGTTTTTCATATCAGGTGCTCTAATCTCATTTGTCCATCACTGTTCCAAGTTTCTTGAGGCCCGGTAAAAAAACTTTCTTAAATCTAATCGTACCATCACAGTTTTAAATATTTAAAAAAATGATCTTCACCAACCTGGATTTTCTAGAGCTCGGTCTAGTGCGCGACGCCTCTCATAATCGGAACTAAATCTGGACATTAACTCCCGTCTATAGTTCCTATAGTCCCCTGATTGCCGAACATTGCGGTTTCCTGGAATCCTTCCAGCCATCACTTAGAATGCTGTTCTCTGAAATAACAAGAACATTATTATGAAATAAATTATCTGGTTGACCAAGTTGATAACCTTACTTGAATCAAAATTATAAGATCAAATGTTACCCCCTACTCTTTGGCATTGATTGATAATTTAAATTGTATATTTCTTTCACATCATGTCAGTCACATTTTTTTCAATGAAGTTTCCAACTAAAACAAAAATTTTTGGTAGGATAGAATTACAATAATATATGACTTTCAGATACAAGTAAACAGTTAATAGTTATGAGTGAAAATTTATTTTTAATATATGTAGGAAGATTTCAAGTGATTCAACTGACAAAATCAGGAGTTTTGTCCTCTTTAAAAGGAAATGTCATTAAGAAAAAATAGTAATTCCCGATTTTTGTAAATAAAAAAATATTGTATTCATGAAAAACTTTTTTCAAAAGTTTATTTTTTAAATTCAATTTAAGTTCGTAAAACTACAAAAAGATGTATATAACTGTTTGTGTTATGTAGGTACAGGAATTAAGAATATGCGCTAACTCACGAAAACAATTATCTCAGTTTTACCAACCAATCATAAAATGTAATTATCAATAGCCCCAAAATTATAAATAATTCGACCACGCAGCTGAACCGCTGACGTGAGTTGAGCAAATTTCCAAAATTAAGTTTATAGACCGATATTTTAGGGTTTCGAGCAACAATTTGGGAAATAGGTCTATTCACGACGGTGCTGAATAGCTGCAAAATTGTTCGCACGCCATCCCACAAAGCATTGCGTGCTTCGCACGCCATTCCACATATTGGGATTGTCTTCAATCCACAAAGCATTGCGTGCTTCGCACGCCATTCCACATATTGGGATTGTCTTCGATACACAATGCATTGCGTGCTTCGCACGCCATTTCACATATTGGGATTGTCTTCAATACACAAAGCATTGCGTGCTTCGCACGCCATTCCACATATTGGGATTGTCTTCAATACACAATGCATTGCGTGCTTCGCACGCCATTCCACATATTGGGATTGTCTTCAATACACAAAGCATTGCGTGCTTCGCACGCCATTCCACATATTGGGATTGTCTTCAATACACAATGCATTGCGTGCTTCGCACGCCAAACCTCGTATTAGGGGTATTTTCAACACACAAAGCATTGCGTGCTTCGCACGCCAGCCCCACGGTAGAATCCACCACATGGCTTTGAACCGGGTACTTCTATGGTATTTCACGTTTTGATCGATTTTGGGGGAACCAAGCGAGCTATAAGGTCGCGTAAAAAAACAAAATGTGCAGAATAACATCTTACATTTATATTTTTAGAAAAAACTCTAAAAAAAATTCATTCTCTTAGTAAAAATCTCAAAAAATAGTTACTTCCGGTCAAAAAACTTACTTCCGGTTGTTGGATTTTTTTGGCTAACGAACTCGTCCGAGCCACTTACACAACCAACACGTGTACCAAATTTGGACCAAATCGGACTTAAAATGCGACCGCTAGAGTGCGAACACATATATACATATATATATATGTATATATATACATATATATATACATATATATATATGAATTTTAATGACACCCCAAAACGTGTTCTGGGGACCATGATCGGTGCTCATTTGCTACTCCCGACCTTGGGTCTCACCATAAGGGCCACTGCAATAGCTCATTTTTCCTATGGAAATTCGCTAACTAGGTAAATATATAGTTTACTAATGTTTAAGTTTAATTGTAGCATATCAACACAAACTTGTCAGCAAAGTTAGGCTACTCATAGGTAGGTACTTAGCGGTTTAAGTAAAAAATTAAATATTTAGAACATGTCGATTCGATTGACAGCCAGTATGGAAAAGACCACTTAACCTACAATTCCATTTATATTGTACTATTTCGTAAACATCATATTAAAGTTGGATAGCTACCCATATAAAATAAATTGCATTAACACCCATATGTTTAATATGAGCACGACTGCCTGCCCTAACCATAAGAATCTTATTTTAACAAAAGTCGCGACAAAATAAAAATTGTTCAATACACTCACTTGCCTGTAATTTAATATAAGTAGGCCCCTATATATTTATATACTCAAATCAAGCAATAGCGAAGCATTGCTGGGTCCACTAGTAGTAGGCCAGTAGGCCTATATAATAATAAAAGGAAGTTTTTGTGTGTGCAATGCCCATCTAAATATACGGCACACAGAATTCTGAAATTTTAACTTTTGAAGCGTCGAATGAATTTGAAGTCGGATTATAAATTCTCGTGTTAAAAGTGAAAAACTGGCGGGAAAAGTGATTTTAGCGCTTACTGAGTAATAGCTGATTAATTGTATGCATAAATGGAAAATCAGATCAGTTCTGGACGAAACTCGCTATAAGATTTTTTGGATATGCGGAATTCGAGTTGCACGTAAGGGTAAGGCTCAGTTTTACTCGATATCCTTAGGACTGTCTGTGGCGAATACCTCCTAATAATATAATACGTTTAAAAAGGCACACATCTAAAAACTCTAAGCTGGAAGTCAACAATCGTTTTGTTGCGTAACTATACTGAACTGCGCAATGTAATCAAATATTCCTTCTTCTTAGCCCTAGGCGGCGTATATCCTTGGCGACCTACAGTGAATATTAAAAAGCTATTAAAATTCAAAAGACTTAAGTTTGATAGAATCTATACCTACTAAATAAGAGGTACAATACATGCTATACGCTTATAAAAAGTAATCCAGGTCTACTAACTTGAAGACTAATAACCAAACACTGGTTGAAGACTGGCGCCTGCCACACGTAGACTAAAGTTGTTATTTATATTTTCAATAATGGAGTTGGATGTTGTCTATTTCTGTATTCAGTTTGCACTCGATCTAAATATATTTTATCCTCTCTATTGAATGCTTATCTATGTTTCATTTAGCAAAGAATTGTAGGTTATTTTTGGTACTGGCAGATGATAGATACCGGTAGCATCAATTCGTTCCACTTTATTTACATCCAAGACAACGCTTTGTTTTAATTTTAATTGGTGCCAAAACTGGACAAAACAGTAGAAATCAAGTTTTAGAAAGAATTTAGATATGTTACCAAGTCAACGGTAAGGTCGAAGATGGCGGTAGTGTGACCGTTTATAACAGACTAATTATTTGACTCTCCTTACCCTACCTTGAAAGAAAGGAAATGTGAAGGTAAAGTATGCTACGGAGATGGTAGCTTCTTTTAACTAGGAGATATGAAAATGTATTTACTTTAAAAACCGAGAAAACTTTTTGCCATAACAAGATGGTCCCCATAACTTATCTTAAATTGAAGAGGAAAGAAAGGAGGATTTATTGGAATTGTTTGTCATCGGAAATATAAATACACAGACAGAGCCGGATCTAGGGGGGCACTAGGGGCACAAGTCGCCCGGCGGCAAATTTTGAAGAAAGAAAATTTTCTCGCCAAAAAAATTGGGGAGAATCAGCCGTCAACGTCGGCGTCGGTAACAAGTATTTAATTTGTAATACAAAAATAATATCAAAGTAAATTTTAATCTTCCGAATATGACATGAAAAATATGGACTGCGGGTTTTTTGTTTCTTGGTCAGGAAAATTTCATCAACGCCAAGTTTAAGATTATACATTGAAATAAAATTTGATTTAAAAAACTTTTTGTAGGAGCACTGTGTCAGTCACAATCGTGGGTTTAATACAAGTGAAAATATTCCGTGAAACTGCCCAGCTGCGTTTGTTGGGCGCCCAGTCACGGACATTGTCAATATTGTTTCACATGTATTTAGCAAAAATATCATACTTAGCTTGTAATAATAGTTTTGACCATATATTACAATAAATATCTTGATTTTTTTATACCTGACTTGTAATAAATCTGCGATGTAAGTTAAAATAAGTGAATTGCACATGCATTAAGGCTGTATGATGATTTTCTGGCAGCTTGTTTAGTTTACAGTCAAATAATATATATTTTAAAAACGTATTTATGTTATATACTCCTATTTTACAAATTTGTTTACGAAAACCCTGGAACAACAAAAACTTCACAAAATCGGTCGCATTCCGGCCGGTGGATGTTTTTAGAAATGTACCCCCGCCTCGCCCCCAGCCCACCCGCTTGTTCTGAAGACCGCGCGCGCAGCTGGCTTGGGCCTACTGTAACTGTAAGTTTACTGAAAGGGCGGCGGCCATTTGAAAGTATTTAGATGGTGTGATTCCGGCTCCTAACCTGTACGTGTATCGTAATGTAGCCTATACATCGCCGCCGCCGCCAATTCAATAAAATAATCATTATTGTACATCGATGGATTAAAATACTGTAACTTCAAACCTGGCGGAGCGGCAGCACAAACTCAACTTCAAATCGTTGCATAGGCGTAACCAGGGGGGGGTTTGGGGGTTATAACCCCCCCCCCCCCCCATTGAAGAAATATTTCGGACTTTGTTTGTATTAAAATACCTAACTTGTTTTCAACACCTATGCAAATGTTAATCTACAATAAATTATCAATATATTGCTGACATTATTTTTGGTGGAATTGGGCACTGACACTTTATTTTATATAGATGCAGTGTAGAGTATCAAAGTATAGTGTTCTAAATCAGAACATGGAGTTTTGTCTGCCACGGATTATTTACCTCCTTTTCAATCGGAGATGGAATAACAATAAAGCGAGAGTTGCTCTCTGTTCATATCAATAAAACATTAAAAGAAGTAATATATTACATAACACACTTCGTGTGAACTTGACACTTCAGTTTAATGAATCCCAATGAGGCTTTTTATGAGCGGGGACGGTAACTAATCCGCAGTCGGCAAAAAAAACGCCGTGTGTTCCAAGCCTATGAGGTTAGAGGCAGCGCGCGGAAATATTTGGCGGGGGATGAGTCAAGGAGAAGTGGAAAATTATACATACCTATATCGTTTTATAGTACTTTTGGGAAGCCTAAAACTTGTTATTTTGCATCTTAATTTAACCCCAGAACCAGCAATGTTAACAAAAAGGATTTTTTTGGCGTTTGCAAGTATTTTTTCAAAAATTGGCCAAAAATAGTAAATGAACCATAATCCAAAAGTGTTCCACAGGTTTTTTGTAGAGAAAGTTTCTAAAAATTTATATGTGCTAGTAAAAAATGATAGATGTAAAATTTACAAAGTTATTAGCTCAAGAAATAAAAAATGTGCAGTTACGAAAGGTAGCCTAAACGTTCGACTTTAGGTCTACATAAAAAGTAGTAAACATTTTTTTTTTATTTTTCCATAAATATAAAAAAGTTTCATAATTTAGGTAGTTCTAAATAAAACTGTATAAACATAATTATCAATTAATTTCAAATTTCTTATTTTGAAAACACCAGTTTTTATGTTCCTACTACAAGACTGCTATCAAAACTATGCCAAGTTTGAAACGTAATTTAGGAATATATACTTTGCCCAAAAATGAAATATTATTATAACAAAGTGTAGAGAATAAACCAAAGAATTGAACTGTATATTTGTAAATTATCTTTTCATAAAAGTGTTTGACTTAGAATTATTTGAATTTCAAAAGCGAGGAGAAATATAGAAACATCCCACCCACGCTTGGTATACAACGGTCGGATATGAAGCTGCATGGGGAATAACCGTTAATTTGAAATTACAGCCTTGGTTTGAGAACGTCAAAAAGCTCTCACTCCCAAACTCATAGACAACAAACCTTTCGAGCAAAACATATTTGGTTCACAGAAAATGTTAGCTTGAAGCATTCTCTATACATACATATCAAAATATGCCTAAAAATAGACTTCTATCACACAGATATCACGTGTAATTAGTAATTAGCTGTTTATTCAGTTTATTGGTTGGAAAACTGACCAATTGCAAGAGTCTACAAAACGCCCCACAACTTTAGAACTATTTGTCCGATTTTTGATTGGATTGCAGTTTTAGAAAGGGGAAAGTGTGATGCATCCATCAGTATATAGATATAAAAAAATACTGGGCGGGCTGTAGGGAGTAGGGAGGGACATTGAAATTGGAAATTAACGGTCATTTCGGCGTATTTCATTCACGTGACACTTGCTTTCAGAAAACTCAAAACTAAAACGATGATTACGTATGTAAATACACGTTTTAGAAAGAAATTGTACATACAAAAATTAATGTTTGGAATATTACCTTTTCAATGGTGTTTGTCTTTTTGAGATTGGAAGATTTTTAGTGGGTCAAATATTCGATACAATCACACGTTACAAATGCGATCTGCCAGTGTTAGGGTTACAAAAAATCTCCCCCACCCCGGTTGTTGTAACCCCCCCCCATTCGGTCGTCCTGGTTACGCCTATGAATCGTTGATACATTAACAAAATTAGGAATAAAATGTTGAAACAAATGTAGGCCTAGTCGGATTCAGGGACTAATAGGCCTACTTCATAAAAATGTAGTTTTTCATGGATTTGTGACAGTAAGTTTTGATAGTAAGATTCGTCGAAAAAACAGGCAGTTAATTTTTCAACAAATAGAACTTGACAGTGTCAAAACGTACCATCACAATTCAATGAAAAACTATTTATGTACGTAGTATTAATCCTTGAATCCGACTGTATTTATTCAAAAAATTTATTCCTCGTTTTGCTAACGTAGCAGCGTTGTGAAGTTGAGTTTGTACTGCCCCCGCAGCCTCACCGCTAGGTTTGAAGTTATTTTAATCAAGCTGTAACAACAAAACTAAACGTTAATATATTTATTTAATTAAAGCAGTGTCAAAGACACGGCCTATTATTAACTTGCCTATTATCATCTACCATCCACTATTAAAATTGAACTTAAAAATCCTTTATAATATGTACTATTTTTAACATACGTGTTGTATAATAATAGATGGGGGAGGGGAAATTCAAACTTGCCCCCGTCCCCTCAAAAAAAAAGCCCTAGATTCGGCTCTGTACACGGACAAAAACGATCGTCAATAGGCCGTATGGCTATCAGTAGATGCGTGCAGTGCCTGGATCTGTTAATTTATCTGTTTTTGCATCGTTCCTTGTGTTGTAATAGAACCTACAAGGCCTAGCTTTGTACCAACTTGTGGATACGTGAGTTGCATAAAATAAACATTCTTGCAATTGCAGGACTAACGAACAGCGATAGGCTGACCTCGACAGGATTTAAAAGATGCACTTTATTTATTTATCCGGTTCAATTCCGGTTGTTCTACATTTCAGTAAACGATTCATTCAATACGTCAGAGCAGGTTTATCCTTTATAAACCAGTTGTCAGTTCTAGATCTAAAAGCAAATGCATTTAAGTGTTATAAAAAATATTAAGCATAAACACATTTTATCGTTGCCAATTTTAATTTTAAAATGATCCCAATTAAAAGTCACAATGAATTAGAAAGTATCCTTTTTGAAAACTTCGATGTGATTTTCATTTATAATGTTCTGTACCTTAAAAGAAAAAACGAAACCTTAGGAGCACTCATTTGTCAGTCTGTCACGGCTTAATTTAAATAAAGGTGCCAAGCTAATATTGACATCGTAATGATACCACCCTGCTTATGTCCAAATAATCAAAACTAAAAAACTTACTTTACTACTGTTACATTTAAATGGACAAAGTTTAGTGACTATCCCAAAAAAATACTGTGTAATACAGTCACGTAAGATATCATTCGAAATGGCTTTATTTTAAGTCATCAATGTGTGTTTCAAGTAAGAACAGCCAAAAATTGGATTAAACCAGGGTGTTTGAGGTAGTAACTTACTAGGGGAGAATGGGGGAATGCCGGTATGTTAAGCGGTTTCATTTACAGTTTCAGTAAAAACCCTTAATTATTTAATTTGACATTTTTAGTGGTTAGTATATATATCAATTCACAATATATATTAATTCTAGCTTTTTACCTACAAAAGAAATACCTAAAAAAAAATTAAATTAAACTCCCTACACATACCGGTATTTCCCTACCCTGTAGGGTAATGGCGGTAGGGTGTTTTCCCATGTATTTCTAATGACAAAATATTACTAAAGATTATTTCATAAAATGTTTGTACAAAATCAACATAAATAAGCTGGATATATGAAAAGATATAAAACAAAAGACATTAGTGTGAAAAAAGTTGTTTTATTAGGCCTATATCACTTATAAACAAATTTAGTTAAACATTTTGATAAAGAAAAAGTTATTAATTAATAAATGTTTAAAAATTAAGTAATTAAAGGAAAAGTTATTAAAGGAAAAGTTATTAATTGATAAATGTTGAAAAATTTAGGCTTATAAACAACACCGAAGTCAGTCTTTTTCTACATGTAGGCCTATATGCTAATGGATGGGTAAACACTGACGTCAGTGGCAGAGGCAACGATCACAAAGAAAGTTTTCAGGTGATTCAGCACCACTGCAGAGGGCGTGT
>JAGFPH010001635.1:218856-232624 GCA_018207615.1 Philaenus spumarius | reverse complement strand
CTCTTCCAGTCTTTCTTTCCCATTTTCTTGGCATCTAAAAAAATTAGGCACGTTAATAGTTGTTGAAAGCGCACAGTAAATTAGCTTTAAACAACCATTAGAAACAGTGTCGGGGAGCGCCGGTACCCTACCGCCATTACCCTACTGAGACCTACCGGGGCTACCCAAAGTGTATGACTTGCTAAAACACCCCCATAACCAAGACGGAACCATTGAACAAGCTAGTAATACACATGAAACTAAAGCCTTATAGGTAGACTACTCGATTATGACATAAAACTTATGATATTGTAATCAGAATCAGTACTTACGTTACCGCAAATATTCTAAAAAATTAGACCAACAACCACTCAAAAATTCACAACACATTTTCTCAACAGTGTGTAATGGCCGACTGATGCAAATCGCAGAATTAGTTCCTCTAGTAGCCGCCAAGAGCGCAGCACCAACCAGAGTACTTGAAAACAAAAATAACGCCCAGCAGAGTACATACCGGGGCTACCTCCCGACCGGGGCTACCCCACGCACCCCTACACCGAATTTATATATGAATAAAAGAAAAAGTCCTGTCTGACTGATTCATAATCAACGTACAGACAGAACTATGACTGCTAGAGCTTTACAATTTTCGTTGTACTTTCATAACACTTTCTAGAAGTTCATTATGAAAGGATTGTAAGCAAAATATTGATCCTAGCGCTATAACAGACTAAACAGCTGATTTGAAACAAAAGCTTAGCAACACAATTTTAGATGTGGCATATATTTAACCAACACACGCTGGTGAACGCATTTACATTAATTGCCAAAGTGACCAACTTAGACAATTTAGAATCAGTTAATTATTTTGTACAATCAAATTTTTTAGGTTAGGTTAACAAAGTAAAAACAAAGACAAACGAAAAAGGTTTAATGTATTATAATTCAAACATACATCTGTTGTTACATATAGGGCCTACATATAAATAAAATTGTAGTGTCTTTCTGTGATTTCGAAATAAATACTTTTTACTTTCTCCACCCTATACGTAGTATATGGAGAAAGTATTGTTTTCGTAAAAATGTTCGAATTTGAATTTTCAGTTGAATTATATGTTTTGGTGCTCCCAGAACCCCAAAAAATTGTTTAGTGCAATTAACTGTGTTGGTGCTCCCTGAACCCAAAAATATTTTTAGTGGAATTTTTTGTTTTGGTGCTCCCTGAACCCAAAAAAGTGATTTTAGAGTGGTGTCTGTCTGTCAGTCTGTCTATGTATACACGACCAGAGAGGACACTATTGGTCCGATTTTCATGAAATTTGGTATGTAGGTACTAAACCCTAATATCTGGAGGCGGTTTTTTCATTTTTTTAAATTTTTTATTTTTAAGGGTAATTTACCCCTAAAAACCCATAAAGAACGACAAAAATGCAAATATCTCAAAAACGGCTCTAACGATTTTGATCAAATTTTCAGTATTTATAGTGCTTAAGATGCCAAACAAAATGACCACCCGCTTTTATCAAAACTTCGGCGTTTTATAATTATGGGGAAATGTTTAAAAATAAACAAGTTTGTGTTGTCAATCTAGCATCGCGGCAGCGGCCGCACAGGGTAGCACCACGGTAGCGAGCACGGCCAGTAATTCAAAAGTCGCGCGATCGAATCCCGCCTGGGACAATAATTTTTTTATACGATTGACGTAGGTAGAGTATTATTTTTTTGTTTTGTTCTAAAAAGTAGTCAAAAATAAAATGATTAAAAACAATATTATTTTGATTACAGTAAGTTGGGAGAAAGTTTGTGTCAGTTAACTGATACCGTTTATTTTTTTAGGTTAGGTAATAGAAAGACAAACAAAAAAAATGCTTAACTGTATCATAATTCAAACACGTATCTCTATTAAAACTATGACAACTTATTTTTTACTATGCCTATAGACCAGCATGAAATACTACTTTATTGTATCACATTGTGGTAAAAGTATAAAATCGCTGTCCTAATCAATTATCATTCCAGTGAAAATATCATAGTCTACAGTAATCTGTTTTCATTTGCTTCGCCACGAGTCACCGCGGAGATTGGTGAGCGAAGCGAGCAGGGGGCGGAGCCCTCTAGTAAACTATAAATGATAAACCTACTGAAAGACGTGATGAAAACTAGGTTTTCTTTTATGCTACCTCTGTCCGGTAATGTGTTCAGAAGACGTCACCGTTGTATAATTTATTTCCGCCAAGGTTATTGTTCTGTTCGGGACGGCTGATTGTACGGAAACCTCAGACTTTCAGTCAAACTCGCATATTTCAGGTTTTTATTTTTCTAAAATTTCGTCACTATTTAAAAATAAAATTGTAACTGTTATTTTTTATGCAATAATTTACGATATATTTGATAAAAGGCGAACATCGGCAGTATGCATTCTTTAAACTGTGCTATAAGTTGAATTTATAAGTCATAGATACTTAGTAACAGACCTACATAAGTACTTTTAAAGTACATGAGGTGAAAAAGGCGAAATAACATTTCAAGAACAATTAAACAAAAAACTGAAGACCATTAAAAACATCCATTTTGATGTTGTTATTTTACTTCCTCACTATACTATAGTATAGAGAAAGTATAGTGATCGCAAAAAAAACGATGTTGAGATTTTTGTGGAAATATCCATTTAAGGGACACCCTGAGTCCAAAAAGTGGTTTTTACAAAAAAATTTGGAGATATTCCAGTACTACATCTACATACCAAATTTCATCAAAATCTGATCGTTGGTATGTTCTCCAGCTCCTAACAGACACACGGACAAACATCAACAAAAAAAAACACTTTTTTGGGTTCAGGGAGCACCAAAACAAATAATTCCACTAAAAATATTTTTGGGTTCAGGGAGCACCAACACAGATAATTCCACTAAACAATTGTTGGGGTTCAGGGAGCACCAAAACAGATAATTCCACTAAAAATATTTTTGGGTTCAGGGAGCACCAACACAGATAATTCCACTAACAAAATTTTGGGGTTCAGGGAGCACCAAAACAGATAATTCCACTAAAAATTAGGACGAAAACAATACTTTTTTCATATACTACGTATGGGGGGAGAAAGTTAAAGGGGAAAAATGAAACTTAAATCATTCGGAAGGTACCGTGCCATTACATAGATTATTAATGGGCATACAAAAAATCTCGTGTGTATGTTACCGTTAGGCCAGGTAAAATAAACTCGGCCTAACATAAAATTCTTTTGCTAAGCTGGTTATCCCAATCAGTTGTTTTATCTGTTTTTTTTTATGCTGCCGTTTGCTTTAGCAATTAATATAGAAATGTATTTGCTTATTTCATCTCTATATATAAAATTTAATGTTTCTTTGTAACATAATTCATTACATTCAGTCACAGAGTATAGGCTGTTGCACAAACCTCCATTAATGAGTAACTGACAGGTGTCTTGTCATTTAGACAGAGCAAACGAGGTAGAGGATGATGTGAAATCTTGATTGATACAAGAGGGATACAGAAAACATAATCAGTGATCATGCTGACACCGTAACTAAACCGTGAAACTGGGTAAATGTACATAAGTATTTAAATTGGACATTTGGAAGCTATTTATATAATAATTCGACCACAGCTGAACCGCTGACGTGAGTCAAGCAAATTTAGAAATTAAGTTTATAGCATTATGTTTTACCAATCCCTATATTGTCAACCAACAATTTGGGAAATATTTTTATTCATGACGGTGCTGAATAGCTGAAAAAAAAATACGTCGCACGCCAATCCGAATATTGGGAGTATCTTCAACACACAAAACATTGCGTGCTTCGCACGCCAACCCCCGTATTGGGAGTATCTTCAACACGCAATGCATTGCGTGCTTCCCACGCCAACCCCACGGTAGAATCCACCGCATGGCTTTGAACCGGGTACTTCTAAGGTATTTTACGTTTTGATCGATTTTGGGGGAACCAAGCGAGCTACAAGATCGCGTAAAAAAACAAAATGTGCAGAATAACATCCTACATTTATATTTGTAGAAACAACTAAAAAATAAACGGTACCAGGAACTAGCACATACTTTCTCACAAACATATTTAAATTATTAAACAGATTCACAGTCACTTGTAGGGTGGGGTAGAAGAGTTTTTTTTATTAAAGTTGGAGATTAACTAATAAATATTATTATTATTATCTAGAGAGAAAACTATTCGATCGATTTCGAACAAATTTGCACCAAACACGTCAATTAGGACTTTATAGATGCACGTAAAAAGGTTTTGAAAATTTTTGAAAAACAACCCCCTTTATGGCCAAAAAACCCCAAAAATCAGTTATTATTATTATTATTATTAGCTAAACGAGAATTTTTAGAAAGATGCGGGTTTTTGCATATGGTGGGGCACATTAAAGGCTACAAATAAGCCAAATTTTATCAAAATCGTTAGAGCCGTTTTTTTATAAAAAAATAATAATTGGTTTTTTGGGGGTTGTTTGGCCAAAAAGGGGGTTGTTTTTCAAAATCTTTCAAAACCCTTTTTCGTGCATCTATACAAGCCTACTGGTCATGTCTGGTGCAAATTTGGTTAAAATCGATCAAATAGTTTTCTCTTTAGCTTTGTATACTTTTATTAAAGTTGGAGATTGACTAATAAATATTATTATTATTATCTAGAGAGAAAACTATTCGATCGATTTCGAACAAATTTGCACCAAACACGTTAATTAGGTCTTTATAGATGCACGTAAAAAGGTTTTGAAAATTTTTTAAAACAACCCCCTTTATGGCCAAAAAAACCCCCAAAAATCAGTTATTATTATTATTATTAGCTAAACGAGAATTTTTAGAAAGATGCGGGTTTTTGCATATGGTAGGGCACATTAAAGGCTACAAATAAGCCAAATTTCATCAAATTCGTTAGAGCCGTTTTTTTATAAAAAAATAATAACTGATTTTTTGGAGGTTTTTTGGCCAAAAAGGGGGTTGTTTTTCAAAATTTTCCAAAACCCTTTTTCGTGCATCTATACAGGCCTACTTGACATGTCTGGTGCAAATTTGGTTGAAATCGATCGAATAGTTTTCTTTCTAGCTTTGTATACATACAGACATACATACATACAGACATACATACAGACAACATACATACATACAGACAGACATTTTGTAAAAACCATTTTTTTGTACTCAGGGGGTCCCAAAACGGATATTTCCACAAAAATCTCAACATCGATTTTTTTTTCGATCACTATACTTTCTCTATACTATAGTATAGTGAGAAAGTAACAAATTCATTCTCGTAGGAAAAATCTCAAAAAATCGTTACTTCCGGTCAAAAAACGTGCTTCCGATTGTTGGATTTTTTTGGCTAACGAACTCGTCCGAGCGACGTAGACAACCAACTTGTGCACTACATTTGAACCAAATCGGACTTAAAATGCGGCTGCTAGAGTGCGAACACATATATACATATATATGTGATTTTTAATGACACCCCAAAACGTGTTCTGGGGACCATGATCGGTGCTCATTTGCTACACCCGACCTTGGATCTGACCATAAGGGCCACTGCAATATCTCATTTTTCCTATGGAAATTCGCTAATAATATGTTTAAGCAGTGTGTCTATTTTTTAAATAATATAAATATAAATTAATTAATGATATGCAATACCACTCGAGTAAAAGTATCGAATCCAGTGAGCGGAGCCAACCTTGGAAATGTTGGCCTATGATATTGAGTTGGTAAAGCGCTCTAGCGCGACTTGAATATTGCTTGTATACACTTTCATTTTTACTAATGCCGGTCTTATTTTTAGTTTCCGCCATGTGCATACGACATTTGAATTTGCAGAAAGCTCCACTGTAAAGTAAGTAGTTTAACAAAATTCGCCCCGATGTTTTACTGCTATCAAACGACTCGACTGAAAATCATGTTTTTCGTCGTGTTTCTAAGCAAATAGCTTTAATATAAATGTATAATTTACAATTTTTGTCACCTACGAATTATAATTTAGATGTTCACGAACGATTTTCTGCAAATTACAAAAGATTATCTTCAAAATTCAATGTAAGATAAGTTATATTGACGAGGACTTAATGGGACTGTTTTGTCCTGGTATTGCATACCCTTAATAGACTACTGTACAGAGTGTTGAAAAAAACTTTTCAGGACTTTGTGATATGATTCCTCATACAAAAAGGAAGAAAAAAGTTCAAATGAAGGTATGTCCATAACGTTTAGTTTTCCGTCTATCTGTATGTGTTTTTTACTTAAGGGTCTGCTCCAGTAAACAAGAAAGCAACCGGAAACGCAAGCGCTTCTCTCTATAACCGTATCTAAACAGTGCAATTTCTTGCAGCTGAGTGCTTTGACAATGCCTCATTTCAAACCATTTTATAAATCCATCTTTTGTAATTGAGTGCTGAAAAAAAACTGATTATTAATTTTTTATTGTGTTTGGAAAAAAATTCAAACTTTGTACTTACAAAATGTCAATTACATAATAAAAGCATTTTAAAATAAACTGTATCAGTTAACTGACACAAACTTTCTTCCAACTTACTGTAGTCAAAATAATATTGTTTTTAATCATTTTATTTTTTACTAATTTTTAGAACAAAACAAAAAAATAATATTCTACCTACGTCAATCGTATAAAAAAATTATTGTCCCAGGCGGGATTCGATCGCGCGACCTTTGAATTACTGGCCGTACTCGCTACCGTGGTGCTACCACGTGAGGCCGCTGCCGCGATGCTAGATTGACAACACAAACTTGTTTATTTTTAAACATTTCCCCATAATTATAAAACGCCGAAGTTTTGATAAAAGCGGGTGGTGTCATTTTGTTTGGCATCTTAAGCACTATAAATACTGAAAATTTGATCAAAATCGTTAGAGCCGTTTTTGAGAAATTTGCATTTTTGTTGTTTTTTATGGGTTTTTAGGGGTAAATTACCCTTAAAAATTAGAAATTCTAAAAAATGAAAAAAACGCCTGGAGATATTAGGGTTTAATACCTACATACCAAATTTCATGAAAATCGGACCAATAGTGTCCTCTCTGGTCGTGTATACATACAGACAGACTGATAGACAGACAGACACCACTCTAAAAACACTTTTTTCGGTTCAGGGAGCACCAAAACAAAAAATTCCACTAAAAAATATTTTTGGGTTCAGGGAGCACCAACACAGATAATTGCACTAAACAATTTTTTGGGGTTCTGGAAGCACCAAAACAGATAATTCAACTGAAAATTCAAATTCGAACATTTTGCGAAAACAATACTTTCTCCATATACTACGTATAGGGTGGAGAAAGTAAAAAGGAAGAAAAAAGTTCAAATGAAGGTACTGTATGTCCAAACGTTTAGTTTTCCGTCTGTCTGTATTCTATGTGTTTTTAACTTAATACGTTATGCCTTAGGAACCTCTAAAGATATCAACTACAGTACTTCAAACTTGGTATATGTATTACATCTAATAAGACCCATTTTGGAATGCAATATCATTTCACTTTGTACCATTTCAAAATGGCGGCAATTTTAAATTTCTAAATCTCAATATCTCAAAATCCGTAAATTTTAAAAAAATGTTGCTAAATTTTATCTCCTAAATAACGGTTTATAAATTATTAAGATTCCATACTATTAATTGAGTTTTAGCAATTTTAGGGAAATGTCTAACTTACATACGAATTTTGTGGTAATAATGGCAAATTTTCAAGTTTCTAGTTCTAAAGGTTGTTGCTGTTATTTTATAAATCACTAGTTGACCCGTACGGCGTTGCCCGTGGTGGTTGGTATTTTCAGTCTTTTTAACGTAATTCTATTCTTTTTAAGTGTTCAGTCAGTGAGTGGTATTTGGATTATATATATATATAGATCTTAAATAATAAAACCACTATTGTCATAATAATAAAAGATCTGAAATTATGATTTTAGTAACTTCGATCCCCCAAACCCCCCCCCCCCCCCTAAAATTTCGAATATTTTGAAACCCTTTCTTAGCGAGCGCCTATGGCCCTAGAGGAAGCTACATACCAAATTTCATTCCAATCTGTTCCGTAATTTTGGAGAAATCGTTATTTAGTCATTTTAACCCCCAAACCCCCCTAAAATTTCCAATTTTGTAAAACCCTTTTTTAGTTAACACTTATGGCCCTAGAGGAATCTACATACTAAATTGCATTCCAATCCGTTCGGTAGTTTTGAAGAAATCGTTTTTTAATAACTTTGTTCCCCCAAACCCCCCTAAAATTTCGAATTTTTTCAAACCCTTTCTTAGTGAGCACCTATGGCCCTAGAGGAAGCTACAAACCAAATTTCATTTCAATCCGTTAGGTGGTTTTTGAGAAATCGTGATGAGTGAGTCAGTGAGTGAGTGAGTGAGTGAGTGGTATTTCGCTTTTATATGTATAGATTCCTTTAAGTCCTTATGCCATTATTCATTAAGTAAAATTTGAGTCATTGTTTGTATTTTTTAATACAAGTTCATAAAAGTTTAAAATAAGTGTAATAGTAGGACTTGAAGTAGCAGGAAGAATTAAAGTAGGCGAGGTACTGATAGTAGGAATTAAAGTAGGTAAGGAACTAGTAGGGGGAATTTTAATGCCAAGAACTAGTAGTACAAGTTAAAATATGAGAGGATAAATACAGTAGTCAAAGTACTAGTAGGAGCGATTAAAGTAGGTATAATTTATAGCAATATTGTTATAACGCAATAAATAAGCTGGTAATTCCGTCCCTTTGCCAGAAGTTGTTGATGGATAATATTTGAATTTGACTCTAGAAGAAATTAATAAAAAATAATAATATTTACAAAAACTATTTAACATTCAAAACTGGCTAACCAAATAAAATCGCCAGCCTAAAGGCGAAAACGCATTATTTATGGTCAGTTATAGGTGTATTAACTACTAACTTTTAATCAATCCTATGTAGATGTACATGTAATTTCGCATAACTTTATCGAATCAGTCCAAACCTGGAAATAATATAGGTTGCCCAAAATGTTATTTTTTACAAGCAGAAAGGTGATTGGAGGAGAGGAAAAGTTGCTTTGGTAGGAATAGTAAGATATAAAATATAATAATTAATTAATGAACCAAATACTAATCGTATGGTGTTAACAGTATGTACTCAATTCCTCGAAAATGGTTCAGTGTTAATTAAAAACTATGAACACAATCATAAAACGTCAAGCTGGCGGTGAAACGTGCGATAGAATTTTAAAATGTTTATTTGGAACTTGGAACTGCTAGTGAAATTTTTGGAAAATTTGTTTATGACTCAGTGATATATTTAGTGCTAACGTAATTTTTAAAAAAAGATAAAATACATATTTCCATTTCAAGCTTTAATAAACATAGAAATTATGTAAAGAAAACTCGAAAATTTCTGGAATTATTGTGTAACATCCTTATTCTGATAACATATTCGCAATCAGCGGCTCCAAAGTAACACTTTCACTTAGAAAACCAAACTGAATACTGTATGTGCAATCTCGAAATTGTTGACCGAACGAAGCGAGGTCTCCGTTAGCTCGACCGTTCGTCATTTCGTCTGTGTGTCAGTCTGTCTGTCTGTCTGTCTGTCTGTCTGTCTGTCTGTCTGTCTGTCTCACGATTACGGCCTTGACCGAGTGTGATGATTTTTTGCATGAATGTTCCTTATACCTAGGCCGAACGATGTGTATATACGGGGTTTTCCATTTTTCATTTTTAACCCCTTAAATAATATAAAAATGGCTGCCACGCCGTTTCTTTCAGTGTAAGATTTTTTACAAAGCCAGTTTGTGGCTTAACCGTAAGTCGAATTTAAAAACTAATAGGCCAGTCGGTAGGGGTAAATTTAGACCAAAAGTTCCAGTAATTTACAATACGGCTGATTTTTTTTATATAAGTACATTAAAGTATGTAGATTAACATTAAAAAAAGTTTACCAGTCTATCGATTTCCCAATATCCTTAATATTTCGAGCTGGGATGAAGATAGAGAAAAATAAAAAATACCACCGTGTAGGGGAGGTATTTTTCAACAAAAAAGATCACATGTATTTATTTCGTCCGAGCAATGGTTTGTCTGGGAAAAATTCGATAATGCAGGTGTGTATTTTGCAGGAGGGGAAATCACTAAAAGGGGACATCTTATTCATATATGAAGCGTTGGCTCATTCTAAATTGGCCGAATTTTAATATATCGAATTGAAACTTGACGTAGGAGTTAAAATATATATTTTAAACATTTATGCTGAGTCTTAGCTTGTTATCCGACCTAGGAGTCGATTTCGATTATCGATTTTAGGAGTACCGGACCCACGAACTAATTTCAATCTATTTCAGTTTCGTCAATTTTTGGAATATCAACATCAAATTTGTTTTACAAGTTGAGTACACCAGTATAAATATTCTTAGTAAGTATTAACGATTTTTTTCATGATATTTTTAAAAACGAGGCGCTTGAAAATGGTCTTCTGTTTTACCTATCTCGTTTTAACTATAACACCTTTGGATTCAACGACTCCATTTTCGACATTTTTGAACATATCGATTTAAAAATTGGTACGGAAGTTAAAAACACAATTGTTTTTTGCTATACTTATTTTAAAAACTATATTTAAAAAATTTACTAATCCGCAGCCGATTAACTCAAGCGTTTTGATGAAAAATCTAAAAAGGTCTAAATTTATACTTTTTTAAGTTTCTTGTGCTTTGAAAAGTAAATAATAAAAAAGGTTTATACTCCTTGATCTTGTTTGAAACTATATATTTATCTTGTAAAAAAACTTTCAGGTTGATATTTTGAAAATTTTCTAAATTGGAGCTGTTTAAAATGAATTGGTGGGTCCGGTACTCCTAAAATCGAAAACCCATTGATAAGTCAAGTGGATCTAGATCGGGTTAACTCCTATGTCAAGTTTCAATTCGATATATTAAAATTCGGCCAATTTAGAACAAGCCAACGCTTCATATATGAATGTGATTTCCCCCTTTTAGTGATTTCCCCTGCTGCAAAATACATACCTACATTATCGATTTTTTCCAGACAAACCATTGCTCGGACGAAATAAATACATATGACCTTTTTTGTTGAAAAATACTTCCCCTATACTTCTCCTATTTTTATCTATTTTCATCCCAGCTCGAAATATTAAGGATAATCGAAAAAGAAAATGATAATCGATTTTTTTTCGACTTTGGGAAATCGATAGACTGGTAAACTTTTTTTATGTTAATTTACATACTTTAAGGTACTTATAAAAAAAAATCAGCCGTATTGCAAATTACTGGTAGTTGTAACCTATACCGACTGGGCTATAATAACATTTAACATTTGCTAAACTAGTAGCAAATTTGATTTAAAACAAAATTGTATTCTTGATTTTTTCCGTATCTCTAACGGTAAGCTCACAAAATGGCCGCAAACTTCAAAATTTGTTAAAAATCGTCCAAGTTTTTGTATTTTAACCATGTTTTTTACGTTTATTCTAAACCAATTCAAAAGTGTTCCGTAGCTTTTTTGTAGATAAAAGTTCAAAGAATTCATATATGCCAGTAAAAAATGATTGAAGTCAAATTAACAAAGTTATTAGCTCAAGAAACAAGCATGTTCAGTAACAAAAGGAAAAGAAAAAGTTCAACTTTAGGCCTACATAAAACGTAGTAAAAAATTATTGTAATTTTTTATAAATGTAAAAAGTTTCATAATTTAGTTCTAAATAGAGTTGTATAAAAATATTTATAAATTTCAAATTTCTTATTTTGAAAACACCAGTTTTTATGTTCCTACTACAAGACTGCTAACAAAACTAGGAATATTTTGAATTAAATAGTAATTTAGGAATACTGTATCCTTTGAGTAAAAATGACATATATTATTATTATAAGAAAGTGTAGAGAATACTTGTAAATTATTATTCCATAAAAGTTTTTGACTTAGCTTTATTTGAATTACAAAATGAGCTGAAACAAATGAAACCTTTTGGCGATAAAGAACATACAAAAAAATACTGTTGGATAGCGTGGGAAGTGTTGGTACATGGGTTGAGATCACTATCACGACGCCTTAACATCGTTTGTTTTCATTATTTCTAATATTGGAATATGATATGGAACGGTAAATACATTGTTAAGTTTTAGTTATTTAAGTATATTTAATTCTATGTTTTCCCTCAATAACGCGATATGTTTAGCTACCTTACGCATTATTAACCTAAATAAAACACAGTGCCCCCTGAAAGAAAATCTTTAGCAGTTAAAGCTCAAGAAAAGAAAAAAACAAGAACTAGAAACCCTGGAATCGCGGATATTGCAAAATAATGTTTCACTGGCTAAACCTTCTGCTTACTTCCTTACTGGCATACTATTTTTAACCTAAGCTCAAAACCACATTTGTTATTTCAACGAGCGAGGTCTACTGTTCTCAGAACAACTAGTACAATAAATTCAAATGTATGGTAAAACAAATTATCTGCCCCAGTTGGATGTTTCTAATTTTGAATTAACATGCATAATATAACAAATAAAGAACAAAACAAATCACAAAATCGAAAAAGTTGAGGTACGATACTATGTACTTATTAGAATCATTGTAATTTCAAAAAAGGAGGTCGTTAAAAAACAACAACAACAAAAACCATCAACTTTAAAACGAAAATAAAACAAGTTACCATCAACATTTCAATAATTAAATTTTAGTAGGCCTTACCTATTCCAATAATATCTAGCTCAATTCCAGGAAACCTATGTCTTTGATTTGTAGAGCCTATATAGGTAATGTAAAGTTAATTTCTAGTATTTCTCTTTTTAAATATCATTAGTTTTAAATCAATAAATATCAATTGTTTCCTGTATATTGATATATTTATTTAAATAGTTTCTATAAACCTACATATTCTTCAAAGTTATTCAAAACATATCTAACTGGCGCATTGAACCAATAATGTAGTTCTGCTAGAAATTATAACAAACGTAAAAGAACAAATGGGAAAAGTAAAACCAAAATGTGCTATAATCCTTAAATAAATTATGCTACAGGTGAAGATTACCAACACAAACGAATCTAATAATTACACAAACTAAATGATTTAACTGCATGCATTTTATCAGATCTACACAAATAAACAACCTTAATTTTTGATATACAGTATTAAGATTCTTATATTGCTACTAAATGTTCGGACTACTTGCCTGCAGTGTTGTATCGCCGCTGAAGAATACGTTTGAGCTCTGGCGCGTAGCTTGGACTGGTTTTCTTTTCTACTGGATGACACTCCCCCCTTCCCCCTCAGGCATATAAGGTGAATTGGGCAATAAACACCAAGTCCGCCAATGTCGGGGATTCCACGAGACCAAGACCTACATTAGGGTCATGAATCATACGTATCAGTGGTCGCTTGACCTTCCGCGTTCTATGAATGAAGCGATTATGCTTTCCTATTAAATAACATTTGTATCCTTAACACAAACACAATCAAAATACCGATAACAGATAACGAAATTTATTTTTGATATGTCGGTAAGCTATTATTTTACAACTCTGTTAATCTTTTCGATGCATCAGTTCTTATAATGCCATAAAATGTATCTGAGATGTGAGTCCGTTGGCTATATCAATCGCTACATAAAATGCAACGCCTCTCCTCTCTCACTCCAAACGTTGGTCCACATTCCATTTTATGCAGGCAGGCTTGAACATTTGGTCAATCGCTTAGTTATATAGTCCAGCATCTAGAGGGGGTTGAGTATGCACTGAAAGTGTAACGCATTTTGACTTTTGATTGTTGTTGGGGGCA
>JAGFPH010001635.1:202168-218756 GCA_018207615.1 Philaenus spumarius | reverse complement strand
TGTAACGCATTTTGACTTTTGATTGTTGTTGGGGGCACCTTGGGAGTGCAGGGCCGAGGGCCAGTTGCCTAAAAACTTTGACGAGGGTAATTTGACAGCCAGAGGCTTGGCGGAGCGAGGGCCAGCCGGCTAGGGATCAGTGACCTGTTCTACTGTGCGGTGGGTGTGGGGGTGGAAAGGTTTTAATTATCGTTTATGTATTCCGATAACAGTATGATTATAATATTTATATAATTATAATATTTCGTCGTATTATCAATTTATGTAATTAGAATTAAAAAAAAACTAGAGGACTTACCTAAACTGTTTAGTCACAGTATTTTGCCGATAACAGTATGATTATAATATTTATATAATTATAATATTTCGTCGTATTATCACTTTATATAATTAGAATTAAAAAAAAACTAGAGGACTTACCTTAACTGTTTAGTCACAGTATTTTGCCGATAACAGTATGATTATAATATTTGTATAATTATTAACCTTAAAGACTCTTCTATAGAAATTAGTTTAGAGTCGTACTCTATGCATTTAATCTTACCCCTCCCCTGAATCACTTCCGCTCTGGGGAGTCGACTGGCCCTCGGCCCTACCTGGCTGTTTTGACAGTTTATGACCCCCACGGCAAAAGATCGGCTGGCCCTCGCTCCGTTTTCCGCACCTTGGAGATGACCAAAACCGATGTTGTCACCCTCTCAACAGGTGCACAACTTGGGGGGGACGGGGGGGAGTAGCGCGGGACGCGTTCTATAAAAGCGCTCAAATCTCGTGAACGAGACGTGATAGAAACATACTCTAAACGGCATTTTATTACTCACATTGTGTTCTTCGAAAAATGTTACAAGCAAAAACCATGTACCCGTAATATAAATTAAGCAGGTTAACATTTTCTTTATTAATATGTACTTTAAACTCAAAATAACGAGTCCTTTGCTGTTTAAACCATAACAACGTGCCACATTATACCTGAAAAAACTACATATCACAAAAACACCTCACAAAAACTCTTGCCTAGGACCTCTGCTGCTTGATGGACACTTTAACATCTTTTCTTTGTTCCTATGCCAACAATTAGCCACAAACCTTGACAGCCACTTCGTCTAAATCTGTCCCAAAACCTTATGCCAAACACATATTAGCACATGTTTCTTCACATCGTTCGCTTGAAGACAATGTTGGACATGTAGGTACATCATGGTGTCAGCTTCTTGATGGTTACTTTTTAAAGTCAATATTTCTTTTATGATTTGTTTGTCATCTTTGCAAAAACCTAATGTCGGGTCGAGAAGACATCCTGATAATTAAAGGCTTTTATCTTGTGGGACATGGATTTTGTTCAACACATAATGCGAAATGAACAGTTACCAGCTCTACACTGCTTGACAGGTTGCGACACAACAAGCAAGATAGCGACAAAAAAGACTGCTTACAAGTATGCCAAAACGCATGCAGAAGAAATTTGTGGTATTTCGCAGCTTTTAAATGAACGACAACTATCGGATGATAGTGTGACACAATTAGAATCATTGTATTTGAAGTTATTGAGAAGAAAATGAGAAACTTGCAATGAAAGTCGCCACATCCAAATAACAACAAACCCTTCTGTCGTCAATGATACAAGCAAACTGTCTTGCACAACAGGCAGTTACAAATTACATGTTACGGTGTAGTGCCCAACTGTACTATTGGGAAAAGTACCTAAGAGCTGAAATCGAACCTTCAGATTTATTAAAGTACGGATTTTTCCAAGATAGTTCTGGAAACTTAAATCCACTTTTTATGGAAATGTCCCCTACTACGTTACTTAAACCATGCAACTGCAAAAACTGCTCCAAGGCAACTTGTGGCTGTTTTTCCAACAACTCTTCTTGCTGCTCCTACTACAAATGCTATGACAATTGTAAAAACCCAAAAACATAGCTATCACACATAGAAGATGAAAATGAAATCGAAGAGAATGACTTATAAAATCTGCAAAACATTGTTTAATTGTCTCTCTATCTTAATCAAACATCTCATATAAGTTTATTTAAATTTTAAACACAATATAAGTTATTTTTGTTTATTTCAATTAAGTGTAGGCCTATATATAATAGGCTTTGTGAAAGTTAAAGTTAAGGCTGAAGAATTCATTCTCACAAGAGGAAACTCCATTTATAAAATAACAAGTAAGTAATAAAATACGATAATACCTTTTTATATGTATGAATATGTAGTTTTTTTCAGGTATAATGTGGCACGTTGTTATGGTTTAAACAGCAAAGGACCCGTTATTTTGAGTTTAAAGTACATATTAAAAAAGAAAATGTTAACCCACTTAATTTATATAATAGAACTAACTGTGCCAGTTGGGCAAATTAACGAATACAAATAAATAACTTCCGAAACTTAAAAATGAAATTCAAATGATACATTTTTTAATACATGCATACATACATACATACATGGCTAACATACCACCGGTGTAGCACGTATAGCATAGGCCTACAAACGAATCGGTTCAAACATCACGTATCTAACTCCACTATTTCGTACCTAAAGAAACTGGGGGAAACATTTTGTTCAAATTTTAGTCCCTCAAAAATTCAAATTTTGGAGAGTAGTTTTTTGAAGAAGTTTCAAAGCTATGCATACGTACAGTGTTTTATTGTTTTAAAAGCCTTTGTAAAAGTAAACATTTTTAAACAAGTTTTTTCTTACTTTGAGACCATTATTTTTGCTAAAGATTCTCTTTCAAACAGTGTGCAATTTGAGAACTTTTTCACAAGTTTTCCTTCGTTGAAAAAATGTAGAATATTGGGGAAATACACTAAACAATTCAAATGGCAGTGCGTGCTATGTGGAATTTAATATTAAATAACTCTCAAAGCTGACTTTAGTCATATCTCAAACCGTGATTTTTGCTTTCTTTTTGTCAATTTCTTGATAAATATTAGGAAGCGCAAGGAAAATAAATTAATGAACTGTAGTCAACTGTAGTTTAACTTGAACTGGACTTATGAGAAACAAACACTATATTATAAACAGTTTCTCACAAAAACCGTTTAATAGTCAAACGCGTTACGATGACGGAACAGTCAAAGTCATCATTAGGCCAGTCGGTAGAGGTAATTTTAGACCAAAAGTTCCAGTAATTTACAATAAGGCTGATTTTTTTTTTTTTTTTTTTTTTTTGTAAGTACATTCAAGTATGTAGATTAACATAAAAATAAATTTATCAATCTATCGATTTCCCAAAGTCGAAAAAAAATCGATTATCATTTTTTTTCGATTATCCTTAATATTTCGAGCTGGGATGAAGATAGAGAAAAATAAAAAATACCACCGTGTAGGGAAGTTATTTTTCAACAAAAAAGGTCATATGTATTTATTTCGTCCGAGCAATGGTTTGTCTGGAAAAAATTCGAAAATGCAGGTATGTATTTTGCAGCAGGGGAAATCACTAAAAGGGGACATCTTATTCATATATGAAGCGTTGGCTCATTCTAAATTGGACAAATTTTAATATATCGAATTGAAACTTGACGTACGAGTTAAATATATATTTTAAACATTTATGCTGAGTCTCAGCTTGTTATCTTGAAAATGACCCGATCTAGGAGTCGATTTCGATTATCGATTTTAGGAGTACCGGACCCACGAACTAATTTCAATCTATTCCAGTTTCGTCAATTTTTGGAATATCAACACCAAATTTGTTTTACAAGTTGAGTACACCAGTATAAATATTCTTAGTAAGTATGAACGTTTTTATCCTTGTTATTTTTAAAAACGAGGCGCTTGAAAATAGTCTTCTGTTTTACCTATCTCGTTTTAACTATAACACTTTTGGATTCAACGATTCCATTTTCGACATTTTTGAACATATCGATTTAAAAATTGGCACAGAAGTAACAAATACAATTTTTTTTTGCTATACTTATTTTAAAAACTATATTTTCAAAAATGACTAATCTGCAGCTGATCAACTCAAGCGTTTTGATGAAAAATCTAAAAAGGTCTAAAATTATACATTTTTAATTTACTTGTGCTTTTAAAAGTAAATAATGAAAAAGGTGTATACTCCTTGAACTTGTTTGAATATATATATTTAACTTGTAAAAAAACTTTCAGGTTGATATTTTGAATATTTTCTAAACTGTAGCCGATTAAAATTAGTTCGTGGGTCCGGTACTCCTAAAATCGAGAAACCCATTGATGAGTCAAGTGGCTCTAGATCGGGTCATTTTCAAGATAACAAGCTGAGACTCAGCATAAATGTTTAAAATATATATTTTAACTCCTATATCAAGTTTCAATTCGATATATTAAAATTCGGCCAATTTAGAATGAGCCAACGCTTCATATATGAATAAGATGTCCCCTTTTAGTGATTTCCCCTGCTGCAAAATACATACCTGCATTATCGAATTTTTTCCAGACAAACCATTGCTCGGAGGAAATAAATACATACGACTTTTTTTATTGAAAAATACCTCCCCTACACGGTGGTATTTTTTATTTTTCTCTATCGTCATCATAGCTCGAAATATTAAGGATAAACGAAAACAAAAATGATAATCGATTTTTTTTTTCGACTTTGGGAAATCGATAGACTGGTAAACTTTTTTTATGTTAATGTACATACTTTAAGGTACTTATAAAAAAAATCAGCCATATTGCAAATTACTGGTAGTTTTAACCTATACCGACCTATTATCAGTGACTGAAGATGATGAATTGATCATTGAAACGCATTTGTCTATTGAACGGGTTTTTGAGAAACTGTGTTAGTTTAATATTTTTTCAATTTATTTGTTCTCAAGATCTTTTATTATGTACATTTCAATATGTCTTTTTAAAAGAAAAAATAGTCTAGAATTTGACAGATATGACTTTTTCTTTCAAAAAACAAGAATTAATCGAAAGGAATACACTGAGGCACTGAGATTAAAAACATACATTTTTCTTAAATTCTTTATTTGCGAAATATAATATGTGAGGCTTCAGTTAGTTAAACCGATTCGTAGATTCGCTAAACATAATTGTACAAGTTACAATAAACATTTTCTAATTAAAAAATAAAACTGAATTTTCAATGAAGTTTAAAAGTTTGTTTTTTCTCTCCTAAAAAGTTAGCGAAATGTGACTTGTGTGGTTTTACAATCCAGTAAGCTAATCTAACCTAAGCAGGGCCGGATTTCCCAATAAGTTAGGCCCGGTAGGCCCGGGCCTATTGGCTCAAGCTCCCAGGGGGCGCACGGCCGAGAGAAAAAAATATTTTTAAAAATATCTAGAAATAAAAATAAATATCCATAACTTAACATATTTTCATGTAAATAGACATTAAAATACTTCATGTAAGCTGTGTTTCTGAGGTTAAACCTATTTTATAATGTATTACAGAGTTTTTTTATTTATTTGCCCAAATTACTAAATTGAACAAAACCTAAGTTATTAACATAGCAATGGCCATGCTTTGTTGCGGGAACGCTCTGCGGGTTGGATCGTTTTGTTTCAGTCCCACAAACGTGAGCTCATTATTTAATACATAAAATTACTAAAGGTGTTTTAAGACGGCATTTTGTTAAGCCCAGAACCAAGTAAATTACTCAAAAAAAACTTGCAATGATAAAATTGCATCGTGGAGTGGTGTTTAAGCAATTAATATATAGGCCTTCCTATATATTATATAGTTTTCCTAAGTTAATATAATTTTTTAATAAAGGTTTTTTGGGGAAGTAACTTTAACCAGACTAGGGGGCAGAAAAATTATTGGGCCTAGGGGCGCCAAAATGCTAAATCCGGCCCTGAACCTAAGCTTACAGTTTTTAAAATTCGCTTTAACTTTTCTTTATATTTTGGAAATGTTAATATAAAATAGTAGTTATGTGAACAATAGACCTCGCGAAAATCTAAAATCTACTATAATTTCGCTAATTATTTTGCACATGTTTATTCCAATCACAAAGCAAATTTGCTCAATACGACTGTGTCTTTTCATAATTTCATCCATCCTCTTGGTTCCTTCGTATCGTTGTCTTTCTCAACGCCGCCGTTTTAATGTAAAATTCAAACGTTTACTTTCACATTATGTAACATCATTTTATAAAATAACATTATAATTTAAACAATTTTACTAAGAAAAATGCATAACAAAATTCCTTTCTGAAAAACAAAATAAATAAACTGTTACCAATAATTTTATTTGACTAAAGTCGAGTAAAGTGATTTTAATTTGAATGAAAATTAAAAGTTTCTCTATGTTAAAGTGTGGATATAACAACATTTTGATCGCTAGTAGTTAAATTAGTATAGACCTATAAAGTAATTAACTCTGATAGAAGACCAACCAAAAATGGTCACACTGAATAATCAATATTTGGAAAAGTATTTGACTGGGTTTAATTTACGTTTATTTTAGCTTATTGCTATGTAGTAGCAATCTACATAGCATAAGTAACACACTTCAAGATGAAAATTAATAATAGACCTACGTTAAAGATCAATTTAAAATGTCACAGATCTGTAACAGAGCAGTTCGTTATTAAGCCTATCCCTGTGATTAATAGGTGATACATTTAGATTCTTCTAAATAAAACAGGACGTTTTAATAATTAATTACTACTTGAACAAAAAATAAGCATGCGTAGGTTATATTTCGTACTTAAAACTATATAGGCCTATTGAATAAATACAAGGGCGTTGTTGTTGTTGGTCAGTCGCCAGAATGTCGGCCTAGATCAATTTCTTCGAATACCATCTGTTGCAGTTTTACAGACAGTCGCAGAACAATTTAATTATTTAACTTAGCTTATTTACTAAAATAACTATTAAATATCTTTTTATGATTTTAAAAAACTATGTGAAGTAACGGCAAAATATGTTTCACTGAATCACTGAAACGTAAAATTTATTTTCTTAAAAATACTGCAGTAGATAAGTTTTTAGAATTAATAATTGTTGGATGAGACTGTGGATTCCATTTTTACCGATTCAAGGTGTTTTCATTGTTTAGTTTGATCGTTAATGTAATTTCCTATCGTTTAAAACCATATTACCTTAAAATCCTAATAAACGGTAGGCTACCTAGTTTCCATTAGTTTTGTTTTAAATTTAGATTTTGTTGGGCTTTTGAAGAATGACAAATTTGCAGTTGAACACACGACATATCTTGTAATGTGCATTATCACTGTCCATTGCCTTCCTAGTAGGATCTACGTCATCGCTAATACAATAATAATAATAATAATGAGTTTATTTCCGAAAATCTTTACATTTTACAAATAATAAAATAAAATAACCTCTCAGCAAACATGGACAAATGTCCGTCTTTAGAGTTGCTATTCAATCAAATAGCCTACATACAATTATAATTACCTACTAAAATTATACATAACCAATCAAAACAAGAACAATTGTACAAAACTAATCAACAATGTCACTCAACAAACAAAAATAAACGGTACCAGGAACTGGCACATACTTTCTCACAAATACATTTAAATTACTAAACAGATTCACTGTGACTTGTAGGGTGGTGTAGGAGAGTTTTTTTATTAAAGTTGGAGATTAACTAATAAATATTATTATTATTATCTAGAGAGAAAACTATTCGATCGATTTCGAAAAAATTTGCACCAAACACGTCAATTAGGTCTTCATAGATGCACGTAAAATGGTTTTGAATTTTTTTTTTAAACAACCCGCTTTATTGCCAAAAAACCCCCAAAAAACAGTTATTATTATTATTATTAGCTAAACGAGAATTTTTAGAAAGATACGGGTTTCTGTATATGGTAGGGCACATTAAAGGCTACAAATAAGCCAAATTTCATCAAAATCGTTAGAGCCGTTTTTTTATAAAAAAATAATAACTGATTTTTTGGGGTTTTTTGGCCAAAAAGGGGTTTGTTTTTCAAAATTGTTCAAAACCCTTTTTCGTGCATCTATACAGGCGTACTGGACATGTCTGGTGCAAATTTGGTTGAAATCGATCGAATAGTTTTATCTCTAGCTTTGTATACTTTTATTAAAGTAGGCGAATAACTAATAAATATTATTATTATTAGCTAGAGAGAAAACTATTCGATCGATTTCGAACAAATTTGCACCAAACACGTCAATTAGGTCTTTATAGATACACGTAAAAAGGTTTTGAAAAATTTTGAAAAACAACCCCCTTTATGGCCAAAAAACCCCCCCAAAATCAGTTATTATTATTATTATTAGCTAAACGATAATTTTTAGAAAGATGCGGGTTTTTGTATATGGTAGGGCACATTAAGGGCTACAAATAAGCCAAATTTTATCAAAATCGTTAGAGCCGTTTTTTTATAAAAAAATAATAACTGATTTTTTGGGGGGTTTTTGGCCAAAAAGGGGGTTGTTTTTCAAAATTTTCCAAAACCTGTTTTTCGTGCTTCTATACAGGCCTACTTGACATGTCTGGTGCAAATTTGGTTGAAATCGATCGAATAGTTTTCTCTCTAGCTTTGTATACATACAGACATACAGACATACATACAGACATACAGACATACATACAGACATACATACAGACATACAGACAGACATTTTGTAAAAACCACTTTTTTTTACTCAGGGGGTCCCAAAACGGATATTTCCACAAAAATCTCAACATCGATTTTTTTTGAGATCACTATACTTTCTCTATACTATAGTATAGTGAGAAAGTAAAACTAGTAAACATTAAACAAAAATGATGGCTCTGTACATAAAATCTAACAATCAATCGTTATAATACTCCAGTAACATTCGTCTGTATTTGTATGCACTAACATGGTAACTAAACAAACTATTCCAACTCTTCCATTCAAATATTCTTTATAATCTTTTATACTGAGTGTTTCTAAACCCAACCGTGTAATTCTAATCTCTTTAAATATTAGATAAACACCAACATAATGGAAGGTATTCTCAATTTCTAACCTGTTACACAGTGAACACAATGAGACTCTTCGGACCGGTCAACCCTAAAATTTAAATTTAAAGCTTGCCCTCTTTACTTAAAAATTTTAGAAACAAAATAAATACTACAACCGTCTGTCATGTAATTCCTCTCTCCTAAATCAAAATCTAACTCTTTATACTTACCATGATAAACAGAACTACAAGCATTGTGCAACAAATTATTTTAAAAATCAGTCTTAATACAATTCAATCGATTTTCTATAGGAGTCATTTCACCCATTTTGTTCCAATTATTGGAAAGAATCAAGATTATGTTTTTTACAAAGTATCTTGACATTGTTGTACCAGAATATATTTGTATTAATAATTTCACCTGCAAGCAATTTTTGCAGCCTATGATCATTTAATTTCTACACTTTCTGTTCATCGCTAAAATACAGGGTGTTTCTTAAATAGGACGCGAAACTTCTGGAGTGGGTTCCTTACATAAAAATAAATAAAAAAGTTCCTATAACATGTGCCTTCGTTTTTCAGATATCCGTCATTTTTTTACAAAATAATTCATATCTAGATAAATGTTTGACTGATTGAGTTCAAACTTGGCATGAAGTTTAACCTTACAATGACCTGTCTCAAGGAAAATAAGCGATTACTAGGGGCTCTGCCCCTGGACGCTCCGCGTCCCAACCCCGCCTCGGCCTTCGGCCTCAAATGGCTGCTTCGCTTCGCTCGCAGTTGGAAAATTTTACCTAATCTAAAAAAAACTGGTAGTTGTGAAGAATTATAATAAAACCTGTTTCTAATAATTAGCCCAATTGGTGTTTTGGTTCATTGTAGGCCCACCCTAAAATTATGTTCAGTTTTTGATCCAAATTAGCTGTTTTATATATCATAGGTTTGTAACAACCAATGTTTGAATTGAATTAAAATATAGTTAGCATTTTTCGTAGATTGTTGTTTGTGTTTGTTTTTAGTTTGTCAATGTAACCTCAAAAAGGTAATACTCTTCAAATTTTCTAAGTAATGTTGCTATGGTAATGAAAGTAAACAAACATGATGTGTTGCTAAGTTTTTTATACGAACAGCTGTTTTTGTGCCCCTGATAAAATCAGCTGTTTTTGATAAAATCAATAGAAATCTTTCTTCCATAAGATTAACATTGAAACTTTGAGGGCCACTGGGGCGTAGCCCTAATGTCCTAGGACTTTGGTAAATGGCCTAAAACCTTCCTAGGGTTAACCTGTGTTACTATGCAAAATTTAAAAGCAATCGGATGAATGGTATACGAACGCAAAGTGGACAAAGAACCAAAAAAAAACCCCCATAAGGAATACACAGCAGAGATTTGCATTTGATTATAACGTTTGTAAGGCGAAAGATAAATGATTTGTAATGCTTGATGACATATCTGTGAATGATTACCTGCAATTTAAAAAAAAATAAGGAAATCGGCCGGATAGAATGGCCGTACTGACTGCCACAAGTTTTCATAAATTCTTTTAATATATAGATATCCAATCATGCGTTTCAAAATGGCGGCTGTTTGAAAATTTAAAACCTAAATTACTTAAAAACCGTACATTTAAAAAATATGAAGACACCTTTTTTTGTAGCCCTTTTATTCCCTATCGGATGGTGTAACTTTCAAAACAATCGGATGAAGGATAATAGTTAAGTTATGTGTAATAATTGGTTTGTTCAACCCGGCATCCTATACCAACACATTAACACAATATTATTGTACGTACATAATATGCTGTTATTACTTTCTCACTATACTATAGTATAGAGAAAGTATAGTGATCGCAAAAAAATCGATGTTGAGATTTTTGTGGAAATATCCGTTTTGGGACACCCTGAGTCCAAAAAAGTGTTTTTTTACAAAATATCTGTCTGTATGTATACAAAGCTAGAGCGAAAAATATTCGATCGATTTCGAACAAATTTGCACCAAACATGTCAATTAGGCCTATATAGATGCACGAAAAAGGGTTTTGAAAATTTTTGAAAAACAACCCCTTTTTGGCCAAAAACCCCCAAAAAATCAGTTATTATTTTTTTATAAAAAAAAACGGCTCTAACGATTTGATCAAATTTGGCTTATTTGTAGCCCTTAATGTACCCTACCATATGCAGAAAACCATATCTTTCAACAAATTCTTGTTTAGCTAATAATAATAACCGATTTGGGTTTTTTGGCCAAAAAGAGGGTTGTTTTTTAAAAAAATTTCTAAATATTTTTTCGTGCATCCATACAGGCTTAATAGACATGTTTTGTGCAAATTTGCTCGAAATCGATCGAATAATTTTCACTCTAGCTAATAATAATAATATTTATTAGTTAATCTCCTACTTTAATATCACCTCTTCCATCTACAATTATGAAGTCACAGTGAATCTGTTTAATAATTTAAATATGTTTGTGAGAAAGTATGTGCCAGTTCCTGGTACCGTTTATTATCTTTAACTTACCTATATCATTCATTCAATTGTTTGGCAATGACAATTACACCACCCGATAATCAAAAGGTAATCAAAAGCTCTACAAAAAAGGTATCTTCACATTTTTTGTTAAAATGTAAGGATTTTGAGTAATTTAGGTTTGAAATTTTCAAAAAGCCGCCATTTTGAAACGAATGATTGAATATAATCGCTTATTTTCCTTGAGATAGATCATTGTTAGGTTAAACTTCATGCCAAGTTTGAACTCAATCAGTCAAATATTTCTCTAGATATGAATTATTTTGTTTATAGGAGCTTTTTATTTATTTTTATGTAAAGAACCCACTGCTGAAGTTTGACGTCCTATTTAAGAAACACCCTGTATAAAAACAGCATCTTGTTTAGTATTATAAATTTTACTTTGTATTTAAAATTGTACTTTTTATTTATTTTGTTAGCCTTCTTATTGTTTTCAGTCCTCTATTTTTTAGGTTTTTGTTGAGGAGTAGACAAGTTGTGCTGATTTTCTTTTTACCTATATTCTCACCCCATTATATCGTAAACTTAATTCATAATTTGATTCAGACATTTTAATATTATTTACCAACTTAGATTTAAAGTTATGGTTAACTAAGCCTACATTAAAAAGACAGCATGGCTTTGTATTATTTTGTGCATAAGGAGACAAAAATGTATGTGGAGGGAGGATGGGGGTTAGTTCAATTTAATTTTGACAATTAAAATATATTATAGAAACTGTTTTCCTTGTTTTAGTAATTATCTTACGTACTGAAGGCTACATTGCAGGTACACTACATATTGATAATCGTTAAAGACCATACATACATTAAAATTAGATTGACAATAAAACTGTGTAGCCCAGTCGGTATAGGTTACAACTACCAGTAATTTGCAATACGGCTGAATTTTTTTTTATAAGTACATTAAAGTATGTAGATTAACATAAAAAAAAGTTTACCAGTCTATCGATTTCCCAAAGTCGAAAAAAAAATCGATTATAATTTTTTTTCGATTATCCTTAATATTTCAAGCTGGGATGAAGATAGAGGAAAATAAAAAATACCACCGTGTAGGGAAGTTATTTTTCAACAAAAAAGGTCATATGTATTTATTTCGTCCGAGCAATGGTTTGTCTGGAAAAAATTCGATAATGCAGGTATGTATTTTGCAGCAGGGGAAATCACTAAAAGGAGACATCTTATTCATATATGAATCGTTGGCTCATTCTAAATTGGCTGAATTTTAATATATCGAATTGAAACTTGACATAGGAGTTAAAATATATATTTTAAACATTTATGCTGAGTCTCAGCTTGTTATCTTGAAAATTACCCGATCTAGAGCCACTTGACTTATTAATGGGTTTCTCGATTTTAGGAGTACCGGACCCACCAATTCATTTTAAACAGCTCCAGTTTAGAAAATTTTCAAAATATCAACCTGAAAGTTTTTTTACAAGTTAAATATATAGATTCAAACAAGATCAAGGAGTATAAACCTTTTTTATTATTTACTTTTCAAAGCACAAGTAACTTAAAAAAGTATAATTTTAGACCTTTTTAGATTTTTCATCAAAACGCTTGAGTTAATCGGCTGCAGATTAGTCAATTTTTTAAATATAGTTTTTAAAATAAGTGTAGCAAAAAACAATTGTGTTTTTAACTTCTGTACCAATTTTTAAATCGATATGTTCAAAAATGTCGAAAATGGAGTCGTTGAATCCAAAAGTGTTATAGTTAAAACGAGATAGGTAAAACAGAAGACCATTTTCAAGCGCCTCGTTTTTAAAAATAACATTAAAAAATCGTTCATACTTACTAAGAATATTTATACTGGTGTACTCAACTTGTAAAACAAATTTGATGTTGATATTCCAAAAATTTACGAAACTGGAATAGATTGAAATTAGTTCGTGAGTCCGGTACTAGTAAAATCGATAATCGAAATCGACTCCTAGATCGGGTCATTTTCAAGATAACAAGCTGAGACTCAGCATAAATTTTTAATATATATATTTTAACTCCTATGTCAAGTTTCAATTCGATATATTAAAATTCGGCCAATTTAGAATGAGCCAACGCTTCATATATGAATAAGATGTCCCCTTTTAGTGATTTCCCCTGCTGCAAAATACATACCTGCATTATCGAATTTTTTCCAGACAAATCATTGCTCGGACGAAATAAATACATATGACCTTTTTTGTTGAAAAATACCTCCCCTACACGGTGGTATTTTTTATTTTCCTCTATCTTCATCCCAGCTCGAAATATTAAGGATAATCGAAAGAAATGATAATCGATTTTTTTCGACTTTGGGAAATCGATAGACTGGTAAACTTTTTTTTATGTTAATCTACATACTTCAATGTACTTATAAAAAAAATTCAGCCGTATTGCAAATTACTGGTACTTTTGGTCTAAATTGACCTTTACCGACTGGCCTAGTGTGGCATCATAGATAAAGCAACTTATATTTTTAGGAGCGTTCCGGTTAAAGACGTGTGTAAAGATGACTCAAGTTACAGAAGGATTGTGACTGTCCGTTTTCCTGGTTCCGGTCTGCAAGACTGGTGTCATATGTAGTACACCGTGGTATCTTGTATTACAAGTTAGTAATAGTATGACTCCTAATTACACTGGAATTAAAAATAGGCAATACAAAACGTCCATGACTGCAGTATCTATTCGCATAAGCCACAATTTCTGTGAGTTTAAACGGACCGAGTAAAAATATTGTCTATTGCTGGCCCCGTTTTAAGCGTTTGATGTTCAATATAAAAGCGAATATACTTTTTACATTTAGGCTAATATGGATAATAAAATAAATAATTATTATTGAACACTTTGATTATTAATCCTACTACTAGGCCTACTAGTTGATAAGTTGCTTAAATCTACCTTGATTGGACGTTTTGTTAGTTTAACGTCTGAAATAAATACACAAATAAGAACATAATTATGATTTACCGATTCTAAACAAGTTAATCTATATATGTGAGGCGGAAAGTAAAAAGGGACCTCATCGCGGCAATTTCCGGTTTTTAGTTTTTGATAATATTGAATTAAGCTTTGAATAACAAACAATTTAGTGCAAAAATCATATCTCTATGATTTTTTTTTGTTTAAGTTACGAATTTTTTAATTTTATACAGTGCAAATGGGCATTTTGAGAAAAATGCAATTGAAATATTCAAAGTAACACAAAAACTTTATTTATAACATTTAAGAAATGAAATTTGCATACAAATTAGCTTAAAACGTCCTCTAAAAAATGATATAAGAAAGTCTCTCATGAACATCCATCTTCATTATTTAAGTGGAACGTTTTCGACGCTTCGTCGAAGGTCCTGGGACAGGTTGAGGGTCGTCAGAGTTTCTGCTGCCAGCTTCATCGATGTTTTGGGTTTCATGAAAATACGGTTATTGTTTGGACAGTACATTAAATTAATTAATGTAATAATTAATAATAGTTATCAATAGTTAATTTTACAAAAATCTTAGCTTTAAATGCATAGTTTAAGTGTGTTAGTACAACTACTAAGAGTAGGTGGTTTTAAAACCTGCAAAGAAAAGGTTTAAACCTGCAACTGAAGTCGGGACAGGGATTTTTATAACCAGAATACGTTCTCATTTTACAATAAACTCGTAATAGTTCACTTCGTCGCTGCTAGAATTCATCAGAGAGTAGTTTTTAAAGTATTGCCTTGCTATCTGATGTGTTTGAGAAAAGGTACCTGTTCGCGGCCCATGTTATTTTCCCAAAAGCGCGAAGAGGTCCCTTTTCCCAAGCTATGTAAATTATTTTTTTTTTTAGTGTTTTATCCGTTTACAACAGTTTTGTAATCGATTACAACTGGTAAAGGACCAAATGAAGCATATTAAACCGCAAACAGTCGAAAATCGATATTTTTGACCTCATTCGATGAAACTGCTTGTACTGAAATTTTTAGTTTGCCGCGATGAGGTCCCTTTTTGCTTTCCCCCTCACATATATAAAATTCAATGTATGTCCGTCTGTTTGTACGTTTGTCTGTTTGTACGTTTGTCTGTTTGTATGTTTGTCCTTTATGCGTTACCAAACCGTCCATCCGATTGCTTTGAAATTTTGCATAGTAACACAGGTTAACCCTGGGAAGGTTTTAGGCCATTTACCGAAGTCCTAGGAAATTAGGGCTACGCCCCAGTGGCCCTCAAAGTTTCAATGTTAATCTTATGGAAGGTCAATCTTAAGGAAGAAGAAGAAAGATTTCGTTTGATTTTATCAGGGGCAAAAAAACAGCTGTTCGTATGAAAAGCTTAAAACTGCTGATTTTGATCAACAACTGATTTGGATCAAAAACTGAATATAATTTTACGTTAGGCCTACAATGAACTAAAACACCAATTATTGGGCTAATTATTTAAGATATATAAAAGCCAAATACCACTAACTGAACACTTAAAAAGAATACAATTACGTTAAAAAGACTGAAAATACCAACCACCACGGGCAACGCCGTACGGGTCAGCTACTAAATAAATAAAAGAGTGTGCTTAAGGGGGCGCTTCCCTGCCCGCCATATTGAATCTTATTGCCATAAGAGCAATGCTACAGAATAAGTCATTTTTTTCCGTTAATTCGTGGAATAAATTTAAAATTTGGTTTCATTTTGAAGTACTGTCATATACTGTTGATTGCCGAATACATTTTCAGAAACGGTTTTATTGTTTTCATAAACGTATGATATAAATAGTAAAAAATAGTAAACTTTATACATTTTTTACTCAGTTGCAAAAAGAGATATTGCAAAAATCCTTAGCAATCAACACCCACAATCTATTTTACTTTAAGAAAAAAAATACAGCTTTCGTTTTTTAACAAAAACAGCATAAAAATATGCTTAATAGTGAAGGTATGTTTTGGTTATTTAACATTGAAATTGGTACCCAATATCGTAGTTTTGAATCTGGAGAGCCGAGCCTTAAGACCAGAAGGTAGAAGTTTAAACCTCTTTGGCGATATTATATAATTTTATATGAAAGTATTTGGGTATTATTTCTAAAAAGAATTTGCAAAATGTAAAAACAATTCTATTAAAACATGTTTTATTAATACATTTAAAACGAATTTTTATATGCTGTTTTTACGTTATTTTTTATTACATATTTTAATTCCTAATTTTTTTATTAAAAAAACTTTTGGGCAACCCGTCGCAACGAGCCATTAA
>JAGFPH010001635.1:179996-202068 GCA_018207615.1 Philaenus spumarius | reverse complement strand
GACGTTGGCCGTCACGTTCTTCCCACGCTCCTAACTGAAAGCGGTTGACTCAAGGCATTTATAATTGAAGTTATTATATCTGCTAGGATCCATGAAATAAGTTTTAGTACTATTTTCTGCCAATCCTAACGTAGCACTTTCACTTAAGTTTGTCGACGCGTTTCGGAGTTCCTCCATTATCGAGACCTATTTCAGTACTGGATTCATCCGTTATGGAATCGTCTAGATAGCCACGCCACTCCTCCTACTACCGGTATTGCTTCTTATGTAACCTGTTATGTAATATGTTATGCAACGTGTTATGTAACCTGTTATGTAATATGTTATGCAACACATTATGTAACACGTTATAAACCTACTATTTTATTTTATTTATTATATATTATTAACTTCCCGCTAAGAAAATTGAAAATTTTCTAAAATCGGGAGGTTATTGGTTTCACCCCGTTTTTCGAAAATCGAGTATTCATCAGATCTCGACGTTTTGAGGTCCTAGGAATCTTCCCTGACCACTCCCGAGAGGGTGTCACCCTGTCTGTATGTATGTGAGTGTGTATGTAAGTATGTGACCCGCTTATAACTTTTGAACGGCTTAACCGATTGGATCCTACCAAACGGCGTTCTAAAAAGTTCCATCAAACTTAGATTTCCTGAAAATTTCAACTAATTCGGACCGGTAGGTTCTGAGAAATTTCGAAAAAACTAAGAAATTAAATTTTTTCAAATCAGGTTTTTTTGGAATAATTTTTAAACGGCTTTACCGATCAATTTCAAAATCTAATCAGCTTTTAACCTTGAAAAGCGACGTCGATCGCTATCAGTCCGGTCAAAATCGGTTAATTCGTTCGTGAGATATCGTGAACGAAAGAAAAAAAAAAAGTGTTTTTTCTCAATTTCTCCGAAATTTTTCATCAGAAAAATTTTTGTTGTCGATTCTTTCAATGGACTCGAAAAACTGCATCGATTGCCGCAAATCGCATAAAAATCGGTTGATTCGTTCGCGAGATATCGTGAACGAAAGAAAATAAAAAAAAGTGTTTTTCCTCAATTTCTCCGAAACTTTTCATCTGAAAAATTTTTGTTGTTGATTTTTTCAATGGACTTAAAAAACTGTATCGATTGCCGCAAATCGCATAAAAATCGGTTGATTCATTCAAAAGTTATGGCAGTTCAAAATTTCCAAAAATAGTATTTGTTGTAATTAAACTTAGCGGGAAGTTACATGGATGGCCTTTAGGGTCAACCTTTTTCCAAATTTTTTTTCAAGAAATGTGTTACCAATGCAAATGGTCAATTTAGCCAAACTTGTATAAAGTGTTGCATTTCGGGAGTCTGGAAATTCTTCTAGCTTATAAAGTCGTCAGAAACCGGATCTAAAATTTTGTTTCTGAACAACTTGCACAATATAAATTATTTATTATTGCTTAGCTTAGTGTAACAAATAGTATAGCAAAGCAATTAAAGTTAATTGTTAGCAGTTAGAGGTAATTCTCTCCATATATTACAGATTCATTTGGCTTAGCACATTGGAGTCAACACAAATGTTTTAGCGAGCCTTTCCAGGACATAATTTCAACACTTATTTCAAAAACCACAAGCTAATTTTTCTTCTAGACTTATCTTGTGTTATAGACAAATAACAAGAAGAAAATTTCAGTTTTGAACAAGTTATAGTTTGATTAGTGATGCGTTTGTCGTCGATACGCATTTGAGTTAATAAACATATTAGTTATGAGATTCTGTGTTCAAGTTTTATTCCATCAAAACCCATTTTGTTCAAAATTGAAAAATTTAACATCAAATATTTACAGCCTCCATTTTGAATTGGGAGAAAATTTTATTATTTTTGTATTCATGCTATAAAACTCAAAGTAAAATTTCACCTTAATATATCAATCCGTTTTTGAGATATACAAATTGACAAGTGAAAAACAAACAAAACACTGTTGTGTGAAAACAAGAATTTTTCAAACATTTCAATAATGATAATATGAATTGTCTTTGGGTCAGAAACAATACCTAAAAGAATTGGTAGGGTTTTGAATCAGTATCAGATTGTAGTTATGAGCATGAGAGGGAGAACACTCTTTCTATATTTACATACACTCATTCACCCACTCCCTTATCTATACTTTTTACAAATGATTGCCAAAATTAGTCTACTTATAACATTTTATTTTTAATATAAGCAAATAATAGCTTTTTTAAATATATTTTAATGAAAAACTATCAAATTACTGTTTTATTGGGTGGACCCTAGAGCCTTTATAGACATTATACCATTGCTAGCAGCCACACTAATTAGCTACATACAACCACGTTGGATTGATTGAACTTTAGGACTTAGGGTATAAGTTTACAAAACAATCAATATTATGTCTATACAAACAGATTTAATATTTACTTTGAAAACATTTTACTAATTTTTACATGGTAAATCAACCTAAAATAGTGGTTCGCTGAAACTGTTAACAATTTCAAAAGAAAACATCACATTCAGTATGAAACATCAAATAAAACCACTGTACAAAGTAATTTACTAACATAATACAATATCTACATTTATTATTAAATTTTATTTTATTACTTATTTAATTACGTAATAAAGCATCTTTTACTTTTTACAGGGAAGAATTGTTTTAATATAAAACTTTTGCAATAGTTAAACTACAAGTAGATAAGAAAAATTAAATTAAATCACAAAACACTGACTTAAACACACAAATTCATTTTGTCCTCATTTGAATTATATAAAAAGTACAAAAGTTATAAAAAGTCTAAGCTTTTCAAAAGAATCTGGCCTTCAAAAAGGCCTTTCAATTTGTTTTTAGTTAATATTGCATTTTTACAGATTTATGGTTTTTTTAGTTTATAAAAATATTAAATAAATATATAAATTGTAAACATTCGATATTCAAACAGTACATAACACTATTCTAGTTATTGACTAAGTATAGTAACATTACATACAATAATAATAAATAAACTTAACTTAAAAATTAACTCTTGTTCGGTGAGATTAATATATATATATATAGCGTAGGAAACTATAGGATATTTTATTTTCACTGTCAAAAGTAGGCAAATTTGCTTTGTATTAACTTTTGGTAATCAACCTTTTATGCAGTTTTCACTTGCTCCAATCAATGTAATAAATAATAACAAAATCAGTTTCTTGTTATTGAAGGGGATCAAAATTTAAAACTTCTAAGCCCCAAAATTACACTGTTCAGATATATCATTTAGTTGTTGTAATTAACTAAACTGTACAAAATACTAATATATAAAAATCACACAACTGTACTTCCAAATCTAATAAATGAGAAATTTTGCTATCGGAAAAAGTTACATAAGTATTAAAATGAAAATTTAAACCAATATAATTTTAATTTATCAATACAGTATGTTTAAGTATTTGGTCTTTGGTTTCTAAAAAACCTTTCTGTAATATAAATTTGTAATAGTCACTGTTAATATATTCAAGACGTTTTTTTAAAGTAAATCATAGACTTCAATTAAATAGTATAATGTTTCAGAAGTGATGACTTCATTCCTGCTTTGTGCTATGTGGTCCTAGATGATATAAATAGTCTTGTCTTATCCCACTCAAAGTTGTTTGTTTAAACTTATTTATGTTATACTATACTATTTATTAACATCACTGTGAAAAATTGATAGTTTGGTGTATGGTTTCACATTATTTCCAATTTCCTAACAATGCTCTTTTTATTCTATTTTGTATGAAAATTGAAAAACACATTTTCTAATCATATTCAGTCATATAAAAATATATCTGTACAAAAGTGTGTATGATGCATTAAAACAAAAGTATTGAGGAACAAATTATAATTTATTTTGATTATTATATTTTTGCTTCAGGTTTAAGAAGATACTAGTGATTAAAAAATCTTGATAAAAAATTTGGTAGTGTTTCGAGTGTTGAGGTTAAAGAATATACAATTTATTTTGCTTAGGCGGGTTACACACCGGTGTCGCTGACATTTCTGTCACTAGCATGATGCCAGTGACATGCAAAAGACATGGAAGAGGCACGTGCTAGTGACAAGGAAGAGGAGTCGGCTTATTTTAGAAAATGTCGTCGGAGGAGGAGGATACTGTGTTGTTGCTGTTGGTGTTAAAGAGAAGAAGACGACGGCGAAGATAGATATTGCAAGAGAATTCTGGACCCATCCATATTGAAAAGATAATCTGTTATCCAGTCAATTTACTGTAACAAGACAGTTATTCCAGCACAATTACTCACACTGACCCTGTCTGCTATCACGACCCACCTCGAACAAAACAGAATCGTACCACAGAGCCGCAACAACTCACTAGAAATACGTTCTGCGCATGCGCTGACCCAAGAGGCAAGAGACATGTCCGTCCAAACGCCGACCGGTTGGTTCGCTAGTGACACGAGTCGCTGTCAACGTGTCCGCGACACTGGTGTGTATAGCTCCATAAGTTAACACAGGTTGGTTTTCGAGTGACATGTCACTAGCACGATAAATGTCAGTGACACCGGTGTGTAACCCGCCTTTACCTTATGAGTGACAAGGAATACTTTTGTTGCTAAAACCCATATTTGTAATGTACTTCTATTATTTTACTCTTTTCCCCACTTCTGAAAATTTCATAACAGAAGAAAATCACATTTTCTCTTAGCAAAAATGACTTTTCTGATAATACCTGAACATAGTAAAACAATTTCATTACAATAAAACTAAAATATAGGAAATTAATTTCTAAACTACTAAAATCACCATCTACTCTATAACTTCAACAGCACCAAATGTAAACATGACTTCCAGGTATGAATATCTTCAATACTACGTTAATAAAACACTTTTATAGCTCAGCGATTGTACTGTATCATCATAATTCAAGTGTATTTATGAGACATTTTAGCCACGATATTACAAACGCTACCAAAAACATAAATTAAATTTTGCTTTTGTTACAAGATAATTAATTGCAAGTAGCATAAGTTCGTAATAATACATTACTGAAACAGATAAACTTAAATAAGATCAAAACTTATGAACAAAATAAAAAATTTTAAACACAAAAGAACGTTTTAAAATATACTGTGGCCAATCAATTTATGATACTTATAACCATCTATGCAATTTAAAATTATAAATTAAATTTATATGATTGAGAAAAGTTGAGTTTGTCGGGTCTGAGTTTTCACTTTTTCATATTAATACCCAAATGTTCTCCACTGGATGAGAAGATGGTACTGCCGAGAGTTAAAGTATAAATTGGACATTAATATTTTCTGCCTTTTATAATATATTAAATTGTAGCCATCTTAGATTGCTTATTTTATGCAGCACCTATCGTAAATGTTCATTGTTATAAATAAATTTCAAAAAGAATGAACATAAACATGTTGGAATTTTGTGATCTAAATCCCAAATCTAAGAAGTTTTCTTTTAAATTAAATATCATTACAGCAAAATTTGTTTGTGTGTACTTACATTTGAGCGATAATTGTGCACCGAGCTATAAATTACACTTTATCACAATAAAATTACTAAACTCATTAAATGTTCTTAATAACCTCAACAAACATTTTGAAATAAATATAAATTTAAACATTAGATTAACTAAATTTTGATCTCCAAATATTCTTTAAATTAATGAGACACAACCTGCATCAGTTTATACTTAAAACAGATTATTTTCTCATTTATTGATTTCGTAAAGATTGTCTGACAGCAACTAACCTATAAGATCGACCTTCAATAACAATGTATATAATAAGCAATTAGAATGGCACCGGATAATACGCTTTCATTCAATTCCAGAATTTTATATTCATTCAAATAAAATTGGGTACATAGGAACTTCAATATGTATTTCCAAAACAAATGTCTTACTCTGTGGCAATTTTTTAATTTCTAAACACTGAACACTTTTATTCTTAACTGCAAAATCAAATACGCACTATGCAAGGCTTTGGTTTTGAACAAATTCATTAAATTTTTCTTTGAATGTAAAACACATTTTTCATTCACTTTAAAAGTTTAGTACCAAATAATTTTATATATATAAAAATAACTTTTCATAGTTATCATAGTTATTAAGCAATATCACTCTATATTTTGATACAAAAACACAATTATTGCTGTTTACTACCTTACTACTACAGCCATTTTGCGTGAAGTCCATTTGAGTAGATTCAAGCATACCAACATATTGTATTTCTTTAATATAAATAATTTTACTAAACAAAGTTGGCAACCTAAAATATATACTAAATTAAAGTTGTATCATTGCAACAATCTCTTGTTTAAATTACGTAAAATCAAGAGTAACTCTCTCTCTCTCTTATATTAACAGTGTAAGTAATACACCTTGGAAATTATTGTGCAGTGTTGAAAAAAGTTATATATTTAAATGATTGTGAGTTACAACAAATTATTTCAACAACTCTATTTGTAGCAACGCCCAGTACTAGAAGAGATTAATAAATAACACATTCACTGTCAGAAAAATCAGTTTTCCGCAAGAAATATTGATGTGTAGATAATTTATAGAACTGTATAAGAAGAATATTACGCATTTCTTAAACAGCAAACAATTGTACTTGCACACCAATACTTAACAAGTTTTTATTAAAATTATAAGAAGTTAAATTAAAACTTAACATACAGTATCAAATTTCAACTGAAATAAAATACTATTTAAAGTATAGATTTGTTAAAAATCCTAACCTAAACATATTACTCTACATTCCCAACATATTTTTACTTCAAGATATGTACTTTGCTTATTTCGCGTAGCTCTTAATTTGTTGTCTGAAAACTCAAACCCACATGGAATAGCTTTTGGAGAAATGAAAAACCACTATCAAATTGTGTTTATCAACCTCAAACAGTAATAGATTCTCATAGCTCGTCAAAATAGTTTTATTATGTTACAAGCTTTGGCAGTAAAGGAATACAGTATTATTATACTGAGTAATGTTACGACAGGAAATTGACACTCATTTAAACATGAATGACACCAACCGTAACTATAAATAATTACCCAAACATAAAGATAAACAGCCTCACAACCCTTCCTAAAATATAAAGATTCTACATTAACTGATCAAAGGATCGTTCATATTTTCAGTTTAGTTTTTTTATTGACGCCTAATGCCTTTGATGCATTAAAGACCTATTCAATAATTTTAAAATAAAATAAAATGGCCAAAATTAGATCAATCATAGTGGTAGGCATATAGTAAATGTATGAAAATCCAATTTGTTTAAGATTAAAACCATGTGAATTGTAATATGCAAGTTCAAATACTATTACGAGCACATTATCAAAAGTCAAAAGATTTTCTAAATTATGTTTTACTTTTAATGAATTATTTTAACTTGTGCTCTTATTTTCAATTAACTGAAATGAATTTTTAACATTCATTTTGACAAAAAATTTATGTTGCGTTTACTTAATTGTGTTATGGACGCCTTATCCTAGTTGTGATTTCAAAACGTTGATCCAAGCTTAGGATTATCTTATTAAAACTTTAAAGATCATTTAATTTGCTTTTTTAATATGAATACCTTATAGTTACTTAAATATATTACAATACTTGATGACTTTTGAATCACCTGATGTAAAAATCATTTAAAATAAAACATAATTTCTAATAAGACATGTACGTACTCTTTAAAATTAAATTATTTGTAAGGTTATATTTATACAGGTGCAATACATTTAAAAACAAAATTACAAAAATAATTAGAATAAATGCATTAATGACAGTGAATGTGTTTAAGGACGTACCACAAGTGAAACAATTTCAGGACTTACTGAACCTCAAGTTCTAATAAATATCCTGTACATTTCCTATTTTGCTGCAGGAAATATTAAACTGCAGAAAGTTAATTTAAATTAACCCTTCAGTCAAGGCAAAAATTGTAAATAAACTTCTAAATAAATCAAAATATATGATATAGCTGAGAACAGTTCAAGTAAATTATTACAAGATTAATTATTGCAAATACATCAGAATAATGTGTGTATCATATTAAGTGTAACAACTGAAAGAAATTTAACCCTCCCAGTGGCAGACTGCCCAAAGTGACGTTCTCTCAGGGGCAAGATGCAGCTATTTCGACAATTAGCGAGAATTTGCATACATTTGAATTTTTGATTATTTAGTTCACTTAGAATTATCCAATCGTAATAAAACCGGCACCGTTTGAAAGCAAATGAATTAAACTTTAATTTTTGTATTTAAAACTTTTTCGTAAAACGTATATTTACATACGTAATCATCGTTTCAAAATTGTAGAATGTCAAACAGCTGTTTTCCGTGCGACATCGCGATGTTAAAGAACGTAAAACTTCATCATTTTCAACAGCCTGCAACTCCTCACAGTTGTCAATTGTCACAAAGATCATCACAGCATTGGATTCATTAGACTTTTATCTTTCAAGTGGTATTTTTAAATCATCTGTGACTAGATTATGGTTATGAGTCTAGAATTTAGAATAAAGGCTTGTTATTGGTCTAAGATTGGGCCAATAAGGAAGCATTTTGTAAACCGATTTTTACTATCAGAAATCGATTTATTCATAAGATGTTTAATATACTGTTTTAAAGAAAATCTCCAACGTTTATTCTATGTTCAGTTCAAATAATTTAAGTGAAATTTAGTTGGCACAGACATAATCTAAACGAAGCGGTCTAACCATTTTACACTCTGATCTCAAAGAGTTCTCTGTAAGTTTTATTCGTCTTGATATTTTAGTGAATTGAAAGTGTTTATAGTTTATAAAATAGTGTTATATTGTGTTTTAGTTATAAATAAATAAGTGTAGATTGTGTTTGAGTGAAATTAGGCTTATAACAGTGTTCTAATAAAACGGTAAGTTAAGAAATAACATAGCCTAGAAATACGGTTTTAGGTTAAATTGCCGCTTTGATATTTTGATTTTTCACTACAAAATGTAAAGTTATTTGAAACTGGGTAGAATGCTATTCGATTCTACATTTCATTCTCGAATTTTTTGTATAAAAAAAACATTGTTTGAAATTTGAAGTAAAAAATTTTTAGGCCTACTCACTTTGAACTTAGTCTGATTTGCAGGTTATGTAGTAAAAACATTCAAAGTGTTATTTTGAACTAAACAATTGTGAAATTGAAATATATTTTTACATATTTCTATTTAGAACTAAATTATAAAACTTTTGTGTATTTTGAAAAAAATTACAAAAATGTTTAACTATTTTTTATGTAGGCATAAAGTTGTTTTTTTTCCTTCCGTTACTAAACATTTTTTGCTTTCTAAGATAATAACTTTTACAATTTCAAAAGAAACTAATTTTTAGTGGCATATTTGAATTCTTTGAAGTTTCTTCTACAAAAAAGCTATGGAACACTTTTGGATTGGGGTTCATTTACTATTTTTGGCGAATTTTTAAAAATATGCTTGCAAAACGCTAAAAACAGGCTTTTCAATTTTAGCTTTAACCATGCCACTTGGAGGGTTAATAAAACAATGAAAAAATGTACAGGGGAAAAGCTTCATGAATATTCTAAGTAAAGTCCCCGAATCATAATGACATACAACAACAACTGAAAGAAATACAAATTGTATTCACAAGAATTCACTTAATTTTATACACAATAAAAAAAAAGACAAAAATATCAAGAAAATATATATATAAAATTAAAGAAACAAATTATTAAATAAAAATGAATATTCTTTGGTATATTAATCTGCCCCATCTAACTTCAATCCACAGATATAAATACAAAGCGACAATGAAACAGTTTTAAGGGCTGCAAAGTGCACCAAATGACAGCACACCAATTACTACTGAAATAATGAAAGTTTCCAAATACAAACCGTTTAATTAACAGATATTATGAGGAATGAATTACACTGGCCAATGCAAATTACAAAACCAACACTTTAATAATCCCCTTATAAGTCTCCCAGTTTATTTGAAAATATTGTCTCATTTGTTTTCTAATAAATACAACAATTACGACACGAAATTAAATTTGCCTTAAAAATAATAAATACATAATAGGAAGAAACCAATTTCAACAGCTTTTGATTGTGTTTCTAAATGCACAAGTCAAAGCTTCCATGTACAAAGTAGCGGATGGAACTCTCTTTCCCTGAGTCAGTCTAAAACTCTTCAATATAGTTAGCAACAAACTAAAATTCATTTCTTTTTTTACTAGTGGAGGAGAAAAACCAATGAGCAAACCAAAACAGTTTGGAAAATAAACGGGTTGTCGTTCAGTTCAGTCCCAACTCTCATCGCTGTCCTCCTCTTCAAAGGATTCATCGGTCTCCTTGATTGGCAGCTTGCGCTTTAGGCCCTGAGCTTTCTTTTGAGCTAACAATTGTTCATCTTCTTTTGTGCGCTCTTTGCGGAATTCAAAGACTAGAGGGAAGATACATTCAATGGCTTGTTGAACACATCTCACGCTTGGTGCTTTGAACAGAAAGAATTAGACAAGATCTGATTACAAATAATTTGTATAACAAAGTTGCATACTAATCAGTACATCTTTAAAATAGTGGACCCCCTCCCCTAACCAATATGTAAACAAAACAGCTTTATATTTTAAATAAAATATACTATTTTCTTGAAATTGGGCAACGTATGTGATTTCACAAATAAAAATTTAAAAATTTGTATTTTTGATTTCTATAATTCCCCCCGAGTAAAGCAGACAATACTGAATGATTCGTAAGTGACATTATTATTTTAATTAAACGCGCATTTGGTTGCGTGTGTTGATTTTGACATTGAAATGTTGGTAAGGTCACAGCTGTCTTGATTTAAAAGTTATTTTTAGCTGTGAGAAACCTAGGATGCGTAATTTACAGAAAGTGACATCAGCTATAATAAATCCCTTACAATTGTAGAAATGTGAAGGGATTATTTGAATGATTTTAATCAGTCTATCACAAAGCTTCAGTGCACACAGTCGTGTTGCCTGGTCTTGGTATATTATTTTACAAAAATTGCTTTTTTTAGACAAGCTCGCAAACAACTTTTAAGAAATTAATTATAAACATAATTATTCTTCGTGAGAGAACATTTCATCAATTTACAAAGTTATTTAAAGCAGTTAAGTACTGATCTATGTTTACAAACTTTTTATCGAAAAATTAAAGAGAATTGTGAGTTTTGCTTTGAAAAACGGTTATAATAGTTATAATACAGAATTGAACTGTGAATATTCGCTTCGATAAAGAACTAATTGAATGTACATCTTGTGATAATAGACTGTGTTAAAAGTGTAAATCGTACTAGCACTGACAAATTTAACCAGGAGTATATTGGGTTTATTTGTTATTATTTTTAAGTTGTTTTTGCATTTTTAATTTGACTGTTTTTAAATTTCTAACTTCATTCTAAATTTCATTTCTATTTGAATTAAATTTGTTTTGGTAGGCTATTTTAATTTGTGAAATTTTTTGTTATTTATACTATATTTAATTCTAGTTTTGTGCACGTTTGTAAATTTGCATGATTAATTAATTATAAATTAAATTATTAGTTAATATACTCGCCTGATATTTATTTCTCATCAATAACTTAGATTAATGTGCTTGTATACCTTGTATGAACCTATCAATTTTCAGATACTATGAAATAATTTTTCTTAATTTTAAGTTCGGAATAATTTTTAATTTGTGAACACCTGGCCAATTCCCCGTCTTTGCACTTCAGTCCACTTCGATCAATGGCCCTAACATTTACTGCAGTACAGTCCAGCTCAGTTACATTCAGTGCCAGTACGCGCCTACCTTACCCTAAACTTATTTAATAGCTGGTACTTTTATGAAAATTTAAGTTATTTTATATTACTAGAAGCACAATACCTCTTTATGAAATAGAAGTCTTATCATTTAATTAAGAACAAGTTATTTAACTGTTAGAAGTTAATTGTATTGAAAGCAGTGGCATAAACATTGTGAAAAGAGAAAACATTATTTCTCTCCAAACCAACACGCCTACATGCCCAAATTTTTGTATGTATGTTCCTCCTTTTGAGTATTTTTTAGCCTGAAAGCAAAGCCAGAAATTTGGTTTAAAGGTAGGTCCTCCGCACTTAACCAGGAGGAAAAATTAACAGACAACATAATGCCAACAAAATCCAAATGCCATGGGAATAGTGTCAAAAACGAAGTGCTTCATTGTTTGACCTACAACATAAATGTCCGTTTATATCTATTATAGAACATTAATGTTATTTTTCAGTTTCACTAAACCATACTGTCAGCCGATGACTTGAATGCTCGCGAGGGGGCAGCGGGGTGCGGGGAAGAGTTCTCCCACCACAGCACTAACTAGTGGTTGGGGCTGCCGTCACTATGACAACTGCGCTACTATTCATGTTTTAAAGAGACACAGCGATATTATCCGTGGTCCTTCATGTATTTAATGGTATGATTATTCTTTTGTAAATACCTCAAACAAACTCTGTAGCATGAGATAATAACATACAGTAATAGTTGACTATGCCGTGTTTATTTGCTTAAGTCGCTAGTCCGAATGTTACTGGTTTTGCTGATAGTTTGGCGAGGGTTGGGGACAAGGCTGCTCTAGCCAATAGTGGCCTCATTCCAGACGCGAGTATTCACATCATCGGCTGACAGTACTAACATCAACATTCTACTGCCTTGCATGCCATCAGGACAATCACTCTCTCAAAAAGATATGGTATTCCCCAAATTCAAAGAATCGCTTCTCTCAGCTAGGCTTCGTTCTGGTACACTGTGATTGGTCAGTCTGTTTTGTAATCATTCATTGAAGTCTGCGCTGGCTTATTTATCAATGAATCCTGCTCTCGGAAGACGTGGAGTTAAAATAGTTCCAGTGTTTGTTTTAACTTTTTATTTATTCATATTTTTTGTAAACATTAATTTAGTACGGTACACATAACATGTTTTTGCCGATATCTAAAATATTATTTAATATAAAAGGAATTTATTTAATATCGAGACACAACTCCGAAATCTGTCAATAATTTCTAATATTGGTTCTAACTAACTAAACACTATCATTTAGGACATAAAGTACGTATAGTTTCCTTGATTTAACTATGAAAAACAAGTTTTTGTAATCATGTCTAGGTTTTACTTTTAATAAACATTTTTTTATATCCGAGTGACAAATTGTACGCATTTTTAACTCTGTCGTAAAGCTAACATGGTGTTTTTGTTGGCGAGATCTTGTTTATAATTTCGATCTAATTTACACTGAAGTGGTTCTGATAATATTTGGAAATTTGGCACACAATAAAGTTTAATTGAATAAATCAATATAATATTTTATTGTGTTTGTGAAGCGATTGTTTGATGTGAATTTGGATATATAGTCTTGAGGTTACCGTTTAATAGGTTATTATATGGGAGTCTCACATACTTATAATTATAAATGTGTAGTTTGTTGTTATGGTTACATCTTGATAGTACATGGATGGACTGGTATTTGCATATTTGGGTTAGTTTCTTAGCTTCCTGAGGAATTACATTTCTATAATTTGTTAATCTATGCTAAATCAGATTACTCCTTTATACAGGTTAAGTTGGCAGGTTTATATTTTGACATTGCATTGGCCTAGTAATGAATGTAGGTTAAGTCTTTATTTTATGATAGATAGGCTATTTCAATTTTATTAATTACTTGTTCGGACATTTGCCATCATTTGTGTGTTAAATAATCAAACACGACGTTTCGGGAATACAAATCAATTCCCGTTCTCAAGTGACTAAAACTAACGGTACATAAAAAGTAGGCCTATGTAAGGGTGAACAAAGTAAAACTACAAACTAATACTAACCTTAAATATCTACAAGATGGATCTCAGAGCTAAGACTGAGAAGTCAAACAGACCAAACACAGACACAACACAATTCATACACTAAGCACACGCAATTGATGGCAAGCGTCCGAACAAGTAATTATAATAAAATTCAACATCCATCATTAACAAACAATATTTCAATTTGTATCTTAACGGAATTTGGACGTTATAAGGAACAGGAAACAACTCAAATAGGCATAACAGTAACAAACAAACTTAAAAGAACGATACAGTAGTTAAAACAGTAGAGCGTCGAAAATCCGAACTAATTGGGACCGAGGGGGGTTCGGATTATCAATTTTTTCGGATTTTTGAAAATAACCAAGAAAATGCCATTTAGGCTAAAATATAATATATGCCTTTTAATCGATTAAAGTGGTTAAACAGTATAAGCAGTAATGTAATTACAATAAAGTACGGGTGTAAGACTACTTACATATTATGATTTAGAAGAACCTGCACGTACACAGTAGGGACAACATGATTGTACTTGTAACTCTCAAATTACAGTACAGTACATAATTAAAAGTTCACTTGTACTTAATTAATGAACTTTCTGTATGTTTACTGCTAACGCTAAAGCCAGTACTGTTGTGAGGGCGTGTGAGAGCAGGTATTAACCCTGGAACTGGCAGAAGGCCATGCATGGCCTTCTCTCAGGCGCAGAACGCAACAACTTGACACATTTGCAAAAATTTGCATATATTTGCATAATCGCTAATTTAACCCACTTAAAATTATTCAATCGTAATAAAACTGGCACCATTGGAAAGGAAATGAATTCAACTTTAATTTTTGTATCTACAACTTTTTCGTAAAACGTATATTTATATACGTAATCATCGTTTTAAAATATGCACATCGGCCTACAGCTCTTTGCGTGCGCGAATCTACATACAATTGTACTGTTATTTCCCACTCCGTAGACGTTAAAGACCGCCTACACTAATATTTATTTGGCAATTATAACGATCCCATTGGATTCGTCATGATTTTATCTTTCTGTTGGTGTCTTGAAATCATATGTCAATGCAAAATTAATATTTGATTGAAGAGGTACTGTAAACCCTTGCGATTGGACAGTCTCTCAACCAATAAACAGGCCATTTGTCAATCGATTTTGCGAAGGCCACGCCTTATGTATTGACAGATTCATTTACACCATTTTGTAGATAACAGTTTGATCTTTCCAACGGTGGGAAGAAAACTGGAAATAACCGGTTTTTTGTTTGTCTAGACAGCAGTGGAAAGTACGTTCTGGTGAGAAACTCTAGTGCTTGGGTTCCCACGTAATTCAAATGTCCCGTCCTACATGCAGCGTGTGGACTGGGGACTTTTTATTCGATTGATGTCATTTTGTTATTCAAGTAAATATAACTCAAACACTTTTGTGAACTAAGGAAAGACAAGTATACCGTTCTTTTCTTTGATTTATCCTCTACACTTTGTTATAATAATATTTCATTTTTGGTCAAAGCATATATTAGTAAATGATGTTACAATCTAGGCCTAGGTTTGTTACCAGTCGTGTACTTGAAACATAAAAACTGTTTTTTTCAAAATAAAAAATTTGAAATTGATAAATGTTTTTATACAGTTCTATTTAGAACTAAATTACGAAACTTTTTTACGCTTACGAAAAAAATACAAAAAATGTTTACTAATTGTTATGTAGGCCTAAAGTTGAACTTTTTCCTTTCGTTACTGAACATTTTTTGTTTCTTGAGCTAATAACTTTTACAATTTCAAAATAAACTAATTTTTAGTGGCATATTTGAATTCTTTGAAGGTTCTTCTACAAAAAAGCTATTGAACACTTTTCGATTGGGGTTCATTTACTATTTTTGGCGAATTTTTTAAAATATGCTTGCAAAACGCTAAAAACGGGCTGGAAAATTTTAGCTTTAACCGTGCCTGTTTTAGGGTTAAAAAGTGTTTAAAAAGAGATAATAATGTCAAACTGCGATGAAGATTTTTGTGAGATTTTTAACGACGCAATAATTGGAATTTGAGAAAACGAAAACAAAATTTTTGCAGGGGCTGCCTCAGAAGCGTTCGGATTTTTGATGTTTCGGATTATCAACGCTCTACTGTAACTTCAAAACCACTTTCACAGACCGACAGGTTTTAATTGAAGGTGGGCCAAACATGGAAAAGGTTCCCTCTATTGGATGGATCAAGAACGGAAGAAAACGTAGGTGTAGGGATCAAAGGCCTAAATTTCATTCTTAGCAAATCCTTTGGTAGAACACCATCTCTATTTTCCAGGAAGAAGTCTACGCAATAAAACTTGAAAACATAAAAAAAGTTGTAAAGATCTATATCATGTCAAAAGACAGGCAGCTTTCAAAAATCTAAGCTCATGTACTTTTAAGTCAAAACTGGTCTGGAAATATCTGCAAGTAATTAATCAGTTGGCAAAATGCTACACAATATCTTCACTATAACAAAGAAGTGGATCAGCTTGCCAAGGAAGATGCGGAGGCAGAATTTATTGGGCAAGTGCTATTTTTTTGGATTTACCTCACCAACGTCACAGAGGCCTGGGAACTAGCACATAAAAAAAAACTACTGAAGCAAACACCCTGATCTACGACAAGCAAAGAAATTTATAAACTTATCTACAGGGTCATTCCGTATGAAATATGTACGATATTTTGTGCGGTGAAGATTAATATCGTATCGGCGGCTCGACCGTACGATATTTTGTGCGGTAAAAATTAAATAGAAACCCTGTCCGACTTGCAGCTTGCAGCAGAGAGCAGACAAAACACTTTGTGAGGGTGTGTGTGTTGGTGTGTATGTATGTGTATCGTACAAACCGATTAGGGCGACCTTTGTTTCCATTCATTTCTTATCTATTTTCGCCCAAAATAATTATATTTTCCTTATTTTTTTTTATTTTTCCCCGGCCAAAATTTCCCCAGCTCAGTCCCAATTTCCCCCAAACCTTGTTCGGGCGTTCAGACATATTCTGCAGGCCTGGAACTCTTTAAAGAAAACAGAAATGATTTTCAAATGAAATTAAAACTGTGGAGAAAAAGAAACACAAATAAATGAAACCTCAGATTATAAGTATTATGAATGTGTAGCTTATTCCATAATCCTTTTCTTTCCATAAATAAGTAATAAAACATTTTTATTAACGCACCTATAGTTTGTGTGCCAAAATAATTATATTTTCCTTATTTTTTTTTTATTTTTCCCCGGCCAAAATTTTCCCAGCTCAGTCCCAATTTACCCCGAACCTCAAACCGTCAGGTTCACACAAACTGTCAAGAGCAGTTTAAACTGTCGGAGAAATGTAAGCCAAAAGTTAGGAAATTCTTGGTGTGTGAAAATTGTTTCAGTGCTAGAGTTCTTGACAAATTAGATGTAAATATTGGAACTTACTTCTCTCTCAGTATAGAGTTAGCAATGTCTACCGCAAAGTGATAACGTACTGAACCTTTACAGTTATGCACTAACTGCATAGTGATAACGTACTGAACCTTTACAGTTATTCACTAACCGCATAGTGATAACGTACTGAACCTTTACAGTTATTCACTAACCGCATAGTGATAACGTACTGAACCTTTACAGTTATTCACTAACAGAACAAATAATGTGCAGTAATTTGTAAACTGCTTCATATCTGAAAAGATCTATAGTCGTTAAAAACCTTGGCCTCGTCGATGTGTTATTGCGTTCATGCAGATACTACGTTCTGCATTTACCGTCTGTCTTCTCTTCACGTATTTACCCTCTTCTCCGCTGGGCGGCGACTCCGTACAGTATCTACAGTTAGTATGTAAAGGCCGTATCTGCCAGCTGACCAGCTGTTTTCTTATCTCGTCCGTCATATTAGCTTCGTTTTTGATCTTTCTAGAAAGTCGGCCTTTAGCCTGCTACAAGACTATCTGTAAAGTCTAGCTTGTAAGTTCACCGCGAAGTATTAGCTATGTTGTGACTTTTTCTTAATTAATTTAGTCGCAAGTCTTACAACTGTGCGTGACTAATTAACATGCCTTTATTATAAGTCCATTCTTCTGAACACCAGGTAAGTTAGAATGTTTTAGTTTTCCATTTTTGGTTATGACATGTACTCTTTGTAAATTTTATAAAGTTAGTTTTACATTTTATATTGTAAATAATAATTCAAGCTCATAGAGTTTAATTCAAAATCTATGTAATTCATTTTTCTACAGCCTAACTTTTAACTTTAACTTTTACAGCCTAAAATTTTAAATCTTATACATTTACCACATCTTAGCCTATTTTATCAAGGCCTAGCCTATACAGTTATTTTCTGTACAAATTTAAAGCAGTGTAAACTAGAATTTTTATGAACTTTAAAGAGCTATATCCAATATTTATATCTCTGATATATTTAGTGTTACAAGCTAAGAACATTTTTAAGTTTACCATGAGCTTTGCTGACATGTAGAAACATTTAAATGTAACATGACAAGTCAACCTTGGTTAAGTCCTGTAGTAACATTTACCATCTTTTTTAAGGTGCCTACTTGTCACCTTGTATCAAAAATATTATAAAGGCAAACTTTTAAAAGTAACTGCTTTACTATGCTTTGTTTTATAGCCTACTTGCATTCTAAAAAAGGTTGTTATTTTGTTTAATGCAGTTTTCACTGGTGCAAGTATTACACATAAATGCAACAACTACTTATGTGCTGCTCATAAAGCCAACAATCAACATGCAGCTTTACTAAATACTTTTCTGCGACAGTGCTCTTATGTATGTAACTATGAACTAAAAATTTATAAATTTCTTGAAAATCTGCAGTGGACTTTATAAGGAATTTTGAATAGGCTGTGTTCTTGTAATTTTTGTGATAAAATGAATAATATATAAAATATGTCTTTTGTATTTAATAAAATTGGGAGGAGCAGCTATAGCATATTTTGGACCTCAGCCCTAAGGGCTCTATATTAGAAATTTTATATATATATTTTTTTTTTTAATAGAGAGACGTCTCATAATTTTTTTTATTATTTAATTATACTTAGCTTTACAGTTGGCCAACGTCATAAAGGTTAATTATTAAACAAATCCATGGTACTACATGTTAATATTTTTTGTAATCTTGTTTAATCAATTTTGTAAAAATTCTGTAATCATTGCTAAAGGGGAGGGTTTTTTATTTTTATTTTTGGGGAGGGATTTTAAATTCAAATTAAATTTATACATGTAACTTTGTAATCTGATGTTTTCTTTGTACTTTAAGGGCGTATAATTAATTTTTTTGTTAAGGGCATATAAACCTTTTACTTAATTTTTGGTTAATAAACCTAAAATTATATCTAGTTCTTTGGTTTATTGACTTAACCTCTAGGTATCTTATGAATTGTAAGTGATCAGCTGAAACATTCCTACGTTTGGTGATCTTTTAACTTTAAAGGTAAGTTTTGAACATGACCAATCTATGTGGCCCAGTATAGCTTCCGTTTCCTTATTTTATCTTTTAGTAAGATTGGTACAGTGTTGACATCAAAAAGGAAAGATTTAAAGTTGTTGTATAAATGAAACAGAAGTTATCTGCAATAAGAAGACTCAATGGTGAAAAGTCAGCAAAAAATATTATAAACAAGCTGAATACCGGTGCTTCAATACAGTATTTCAGAAAATATAAAATAGTCTAGAGGTCAATTGAGAAGTTGAAGTCTTTTAAAACACAAAAGCTTTTGTTTACAGAATTTTAAGTTAGTGTGGCTGAGTGAACCTGAGCAATAAAAACAACATTAATATTCTATAATAGATATCAATGGACATTTTTTTAATGTCAGACAATAACACTACCCCTCTGGCATATGTACATAGGCAGGCAACCGACTTGCTGGCTACGTTGTCTGTTAATTTTCTCTCCTGGTTAAGTGCGGAGGACCTACCTTCAACCAAATTTCTAGCTTTGCCTTCAGGCTGGAGAATACCGAAGAGGAGGAACATACATACAAAAATTTGGGCATGTAGGCGTTGCCAGTACTTTCAATATAATTAACTTCTAACAGTTATATAACTTGTTCTTAATTAAGATATAAGACTTCTATATCATAAAGAGGTATTGTACTTCTGACAAAATAACTTAAATTTTCGTAAAAGCACCGGCTACTAAATAAGTTTAGGGTGAGGTAGGTGTGTACTGGCACTGAATGTAACTGAACTGGGCTGTACTGCAGTAAATGTTTAGAGCCACTGATCGAAGCGGACTGAAGCGCAAAGAGAGAGAATTAGCCAGGGCTTCATAGTGAGGAGCAGTCTTAATTCTTTGCCCGCATTGTACTTATAGTGAATCAATAAATTGTATCTTGAAAATATGTTATACATTGGAGAAATTAAGTGTTTTACTTTTCCCTTTTTCTCCTGGATTTTTTTCAGTTAACTTATATAGGCTATTGTTAAAATCTTTTATCTACCTGGAAACTCAACTTTTAACCCTAGAAGCGGCATGGTTAAAGCTAAAATTGGCCAGCCCGTTTTTAGCGTTTTGCAAGCATATTTTTTAAAATTCGCCAAAAATAGTAAATGAACCCCAATCCAAAAGTGTTCAATAGCTTTTTTGTAGAAGAAACTTCAAAGAATTCAAATATGCCACTAAAAATTAGTTTATTTTGAAATTGTAAAAGTTATTAGCTCAAGAAACAAAAAATGTTCAGTAACGAAAGGAAAAAGTTCAACTTTAGGCCTACATAAAAAGTAGTAAAAATGTTTTGTATTTTTTTTCATAAACGTAAAAAAGTTTCGTAATTTAGTTCTAAATAAAACTGTATAAAAACATTTATCAATTTCAAATTTTTTATTTTGAAAAAACAGTTTTTATGTTCCAAGTACACGACTGGTAACAAACCTAGGCCTAGATTGTAACGTCATTTACTAATATATGCTTTGCCCAAAAATGAAATATTATTATAACAAAGTGTAGAGGATAAATCAAAGAAAAGAACGGTATACTTGTCTTTCCTTAGTTCACAAAAGTGTTTGAGTTATATTTATTTGAATAACAAAATGACATCAATCTAATGAAGAGTCGACATACGGGCAGCATGCGTCATATAAACACCGTGAGAACCCACGCGCTAGGCGTTCTCACCAAAATGCCCTAATTATGTACTTTCCACTGCTGTCTAGACGAACAAAAAACCGGTTATTTCTGGATTACTTACCACTGTTAGAAACTTCAGACTTTGCTTTACAAAATGGTGTAAAGAAATCTGTCAAAACATAAGGCGGTGCCTTCACAATATCCGTTGACAAATGGGCTGTTTCATTGGTTGAGAAACGTCCAATCGCAAGGGTTTACAGTAATTGTTAGGAAAATTACTAATTTTATAGTGACATCTGATTGGAAGACACCAACAGAAAGATAAAATCTTGACGAATCCAATGGTATCGTTATAATTGCCAAAGAAATATTAGTTTAGATGGTCTTAAACGTTGAAAAAGTGGAAAATAACAGTACAATTGTATGGAGATTCGCGCACGGAAAGCACTGTAGACCGCTGTGCATATTTTAAAACGATGATTACGTATGTAAATATACATTTTATGAAAAAGTTGTAAATACAAAAATTAAAGTTTAATTCATTTCCTTTCCAATGGTGCCAGTTTTATAACGATTGGATGATTCTAAGTGGGTTAAATTATCGATTATGCAAATATATGCAAATTTTCGCAAATGTGTGAAATTGTTGCGTTCTGCGCCTGAGAGAGGGTCATGCATGGCCTTCTGCCAGTTCCACGGTAAAAGGTACACATATACCTACCTAATTTCAAGTTCGTAGGATTTTTTGTTTGAGAGAAATAACATGCTGTTCCTTTTGCTGTTTTTCATGGGCAAATAAGGAATTACCAAAAAATCCTTTCTTGGCGAGCAACTACCACCCAAGGGGACTACCTACCACATTTCAGGTATATACACATTGTAGTTCCAGAGATTTTGGAATGAGTGAATCAGATTTCCCAAATAAGTTACAGTAAATTAATAAAATTTGGATTATAAAATATTTCTTAAAGCACAGCTTACAACAACCTTCCAATTGAATTTGAATGTATGCAAAGTATTCAGTAGTTTGTTGGTATTATGTAATGTATCCAACAGTAAAATATGATTTTGATAAACTTACCTGTAACTGTAATACTTCCAGTTGAAAATATTTTAAGTGTAGCTTTAGGAATTTTCATTTTAAATGTTACACCAGGGTGCAGTTCTGGTTCATATCTG
>JAGFPH010001635.1:161605-179596 GCA_018207615.1 Philaenus spumarius | reverse complement strand
GTTAAATATATATACTAACACATTATTTACACTCTTCAAGTGTTTAAATTATTAGTAAAATATTAACTTACTAGAAAGTTGTATTTTTTATTGTGTTATCAGTGTCACATTCTCAATCCTTCAATTATAAATCCTAATGCATATAAAATTTTCTGTTTAGTAATGAAAGTAATAAAACGACAAAAATAGTTGTACACAGAATAATAATACGTAAGTTCAAGGAAAGAAGATAGTAATTTACATTCTTGGATTTCACAAAAATGTTTAAAGCTCTTTAATTCAACTTTTTTAATACACTACACACATTTTAGTATTATAATTAAATTATCGATTTTGCACTGTTCATAAATTAAATTATTCAAAGTGCATACAAATTTTGTAATGAGTTTTAGTGCTTTTAATTTAAAGTGCTTTAGATAAATGTGAATCATTTAAAAGCACAACAGTGTGCTACAACAAGTGTTCAAATATTGGATCAGGTGGCAGAACAAACTACAAGCTATTGATGACCATTGTATTAATATTCTTGTATTTAATAATCAAGGCTTCGTAAACATCCAAAATATAAAAACAATCATTTTATTATTAACAGGTAATAAACCCATACTTGTATAGTAATTCACAGCTATATTAAATAATCCTTTTTATATCTTGCCAAATATTTTAAGAGTTAATAAACAACCATACAAAATCCACAAGGACAACTTTTTAATCTGTTGTTTTTATAAAAATATCAATTGTATTTTGGTCTTTGAAAACTATTACTTTGTGTAACGTGATGTTGATTACAATAGAAAACCAGGTCTCATATTATGTACCCGAGTCAATAAGCCAGTTTATGCTGTTGGAAGTAACTACGAGCTTAATAAACATAATTCCCTTATAAGTGTTAAATACAGTTGGTTAAAAATATGTATTACATATAAAACTTACTCAGCTTGAGGTTTATGACGTTCTGAAAATGCATTTATCCTAATAGCAAAAGGCATCGAACATGTTCCCAGTACATTAACAATTCGGAAATTTGTAAACCTAGTCCTGAAACCAAGTTTTTGAAGACATCGTGCAAACCGCCGTGCTGCAATACGTGACTGATCTTCGGTAGTCGCACCAGTGCATGTGATCTTCCCAGAGGACCAGATTGATGCTGTTGTGTAAGGTTTCCTAAGCTTCATTGTGACCATCTAAACAAAATTACAGGTTTAAAACAATATGTCACAAGGAAAAGAGGACTTTTTAAAAGAATAAAAATATACGGTATTTTAGCAAATAATGTAAGTTTCTTTAAGGTAAACAATTTATCTATATAAGAAATTCATTATTGCTTATTCAGTTGTACACTTTTTAAACACATTTTGACTCCTTTATTGATAAGTTCTGATGCATGAACTTTGTGCATAAGTTTAAAAGCTATTATTATACAAAAATTTAACCGACTCCATTGGATGTTTAACGAACTAGGTAACTTATTAAAGATACATATCATCACAGAAAAGTTCAAAAAATAAACTTTTATTTAATATTTCCTTATTACTTCATAAATGAAAATTATTTAACGGTAAAACATTTCCATAAATAAATTTGAAACCAATTTTCATTTTTGACATAAGTTTTAATTTTTTCAAGATCATATGTATCCAGCTCAACCACTATAGTAAAAAGTCTTGGACACTAATAGAATTTACAAAAAATAATTTTCAAGTAATTTCCCTACATAAATGAGAAATTTTCACCACCATTCAGAACTTTTTAAACAAAATTGATTTAGACCTATAAATTTTTAAAGCATATTTTTCCAAAAGCTAAGAAATTAACACCCCCCCCCCCCCGCCCCATAGTATAACGATGTAATTTCTTTCCAAAAAAAATAAAACACCAGTTAGGGGAAGCTAGGGATAATTGACCCATAGCAATTTTCCTGGCCGTGGGAAATTTTGGGGAGGTAACAGTTGCATCACTGCATAGCCTACAGTGAATATGGAAATGGAGGAAAACCTCACTTCACTGTCTGATTTTGTCTGGCAGCTAAAAGAAGAAGATTGAATCAGCCCTGTGATAGTACATTTTTAGTTTTTGGGATTTGGATTTTTCTTTTTTTTTCCATTAAAGTTAAATTAATTGTTATGCATCCTTTTAATTAAGTGTGTCTTTGGCTTTAAAATCATATGATTAGAAATATAAGATTTAAATAAAAAACCTGAAAAATTAGGGTTATGTTAAACAAAAGCATCTAGGGATGGTTGACCCAGGCTAAATTGGGATACATGACCCAAGTATTGGGGTACTTGACCCATGGTCTTGAGGTTTTTAAATGTATTTTTTTAAACTATTTATGTGAAATATCAACTTTAATATGTATGTTTAAGTAGGCTATTAGAAAGAAAATACTATTTGAAAATTCCTGACTATTAAGTTGTTGAACAACTCATTTTAAGTGGCCCAAAAAAGATGATGAAGCTGAAAACGACTTGGAACAAGTTGATGCTTGCTTGACCCCTCCAGAGTTTTGTTTTCAAAATGATAGAGTTACGGGTTTCATATTCAAATACAAATTTCCATATGTAGTCGAATAACATGTTATCAAATTTTCTTGATTTTACTTAAAATCTGAAAATTATTGCTTTAAAATGATTCATTTAAATATTTCATACTTTCTTCTCTACCTATATTAGTTGCAGAAATAAATGAGTTTAAAATACTTAATTTGGATGTTTTATATTTAAAATTACCTTTATTTTTAGCATTATATTTAAGGGGTCAAGTATGGGTGGTTCAAGTATTCCTATGCTTAGGGATACTTAACCCAAAAGTAAAGTATTAGTAAATAATTTATCATGACAGTGTTTAGCTTTTTGTCTATAAGTAATGTTGCAATAAATGTATAACACTTCAAACTTATTATTTTTTTAAAAATTGCAAACAATCAACAACATTTAAAATAAAAAACCAAAATTTGGGTCAAGTATCCCTAGTTCCCCCTACAGTTTCCACTTTTACTGTAAGTAAGAACCAATTATAGGAAAAAGATTGAATAATGTGTTTGAATGTATGTATTATTCATATATAATTGAATAAATTTTGTTAACATGTTTTATTATTATAAGAGAATAGCAGAATACCCGTGCAGAGCTACGGGGATTTTTTATTTTTTGCAACATCGTGTTACATACTTGTAACATTCTTCTTTCATTTGCATTCATCTTTTCTTTCAAAAAAGAGAATTATTACATGCATTTTCTATTGCTCACTGGCTGCCCGTCAATCGTCTTCGTCATGGCATGTGATTTTAACCTTTATCATAACTGCTATTCAAAATATTAAATAATTTGATTTGAATATTTAACATTATTTACCACCTTAGTTTTGGGGTTATTAATCCTACAGCTTTATTAAAAAAAAACATAACATGATTATGTGTACAGAAGATTCCAACAGGGTTGGCGTGCGGGAAAATGTCACTGGTATTATGAGTGAAAAATGTCCGTTTTGCCATACTCTAAAATTTAAAGGCAAGACACCTGATGGTATATGCTGTAATTCTGGTAACGTACCGCTTGCAACTTTACAACCTCCACCAGAACCACTGCATAATTTACTTATTGGTAATCACCCTAAGCAAGGCCACTTCAATGATCACATTAGACGGTACAATGGTTGCTTTCAGATGACATCTTTTGGTGCTAAACCGATTGTTGAAGATGGTTTTATGCCAACTTTAAAAGTGCAAAGCCAAGTTTACCATTTATATGAAAGACACATTTCAAAGAAGTGGCTAAACTTTTGCAAATTTTTTTGCTGGAAAATGAAAAAGGAGGTGGACTTAGGTTTTCCAACTACCAGAAATCAAATTATTGTTAATTGAACAGCTCTGCAAGATAAATATGCTCATAGTGAAAATAAGTACACTAGAGATTTATAAACTGCTATAGATTAGATACCGTACCAGAGAATTGCGAATATTTTCAAATAGTGATTCACGTAGACAGAAAGCCTAACAATGTTCATAGAGGTTGTTATAGTGCTCCCACATCTAATGAGAAAGCTGTAGCAATAGTTGGACCGCAGTTCGAAAAGCGGGATATTGTCGTTCAAAGCCACGATAATCAACTACAACACATCGGTGAACTTCGTCGATCTTATGATGCACTACAACATCCGCTTATGTTTTGTCATGGAGAAGATGGACATCCGACAGACATTTCTTAATGTAACCCTACACAAAGAAACTTCCTTTACAAAAATATATCTGCGCCCAGTCTTTATGTCTGCATAGTTATGGAGAGGGAAGGAGAAAATAACTATTTATTTCGTTATGGTGCTTTATTTAGTCAGTGTTTAGTTGACATGTACGATAAAATAGAGACGGAAAGATTTAATTATATCAGATATCATTAAAAAAAGCTTAGGGCAGGTAACTATATTCATTTAAAAGACACTGTAGGAAAACAAGATGTTCAAACAGATCAACTTGGAAAATTAGTAGTACTGCCATCATTTTTTACAGGAGGTTCACGGTATACGCATGAACTATTTTATATATTTATTTATATATTGTAACAATTAATTAACATAATTAAAGGCACGGGGAAAAAAATACGCACAGGAAAAGAGGAACGAATGAGTAACTTACTTTAAAACTCGTCATTTGTTTACCTATCCGACTCTTCAAACATGTGTATTTGTCGATTTAAGTCCATTAGCGATAAGGGCTGTTTACTATTAGGCCTACTTCCTTTGCTTGACACATACTGGGACTACACACTGTAAGTTAGAACTTCAGGCTATTTTCTTCTTCATTTTTTTATGGTGAATTTATTTTTCAGGCCTTTATTCATGTTAATTCATCATTAGAATACATAAATACAAAACATATCACAATACAAAAAGATTTGCTTCTGACAAAGTAGTAGTACACAATTACCCACTTTTGTATTTTCAGATTAATATTCCTTTAATAAAATTCTTACCTTAAACTTATTTAAACCAGAATTAAAACTAATATTCAACACAATTCCAACAATCTGAGGTCATTTAAAAATATTGAATAAGGAACTATTAAAGGAGACGCTGATATGGTATGAACATGCTACTTATGGCTTCAATACAACCAAATCAATAGTACACTTAGTTCAAATAAAGTCAACAGATAGGGGAATTGTGTACAAATAAGATTTACAAGATATTATTGGTTAGGTAATTTATAGGAATTAAAACATCTTCGTCCAAAGTATTTAGGCTTTAAAATGAAATTACCAAGCTTATGTTCCTAGATTTATAAACAAATTTAAAGACTAGAAAAATAACTCATATATTAGAAACAAGGGAATTTAATACACTTTAATGAAACATTACAAAGAACCAAATTAATTATCGTATGCTACATCTAATTGGTCAATCAACTGACAGTCTGGTGTTTATTTGCTATCAGGAAAGCATCCACAGGGACACTGTGATTCTGTATAAGGGCTATTATCCACAGAATCAAGGCTATTGGTTACAGTAACATTGCGCCTCCTGATGTGTCGCCTTCTACGTCTAGAATGGCTTCTGCCTCGCTTTCTTCGACGAGCAGAATTGATGTTATCACTCAATTCGGAACTCTCTCCGTGATGCCTAGAATGTCGTCTAATTCCTCGCCTAGAACGGCTTGTCGTCCGTCTTTGCCTTCTGGCTTCATTAAATTTTCCATCTGTTATGTATTTACCACCAGAAACTTTTACACGGCCTTGAGTGATGCAATCGTCCACTGCTCTATGAAGTAAAGACCTATCAATTATTTGACCATCCTTATTGACATAATCCGTAATTTTTTTTAAAGTTGCCCCTTTTGGTTCATTTAGGGCCTTTATAGCAGCCAAAGCGGTTTGCATTGCCACTTTACGTGGTGCCATGCTTACAAAAATTTTAATATAAGCTATCTACACACAAAATTTAACCCGTACTGTTTTTATTTAAAAAATTCATTCATCACCTAAGAAACCAAAACCTTTCCAGCATTGTTATATTTTAAATGCTATAATTGGATAAATTGTTATAGTATAGTTTATTGAATCTTTATATTTCTGTAATGTTTAGCTCTGCACACAATTTGATTGAATAATTCTGTGCTCATTTTTTGCACTTTTAAGTTTTAACTTTTGGGTTGTTAAATCCTTTCATACATTCTTATCAAGATTTAGATGGTAAGAACGAAGAATGTTGTCTACAAAGAAGTTTTAGCAAAATAAACATAACCCGTAAAGTGTTATAACTAGAGACAGTATTGAGGTTACCTTCTAACTGTAAAATGTTTAAAGACATAAGCTGTTTAAAACTATACCGATCTATGCATTCGCATATTAAAGACGTATCTGGGGGATCTGCAATGTCCATCAAAGACTGTGATTTACCAGTCTGTAGATTTAGTGGTTGGACTCACTAAATCAGCAAGGCTCAGGTCTGCACTTTAAAAACCTAATCTAAAAGTTAGAAATACAAAAATAATTGCTTTTTGAATCACTAAGTTAGATAATTGTAATTTTTCATTTTCTTTCATCTTTTATTTCACGAAAATGAATTAATTTGGTATTTATTTTTCACTGGTGGCCCGTCAATCATTTTCGTCATGTTATGTGGACTGAATAAATTAAATCAAAATTTTAAAACAATTCAGAGTGAATAGCGTCTTCTTTTGATTATCTGCTAAATCAAAACACTGGTAAATCACAGGCTTAGCTGGACGTTGCAGATCGCCCAGATATGTCTTTAATATGCGAATCCATAGATCAGGATAGTTTTGATCAGATTACGACTATAAATAGTTTTTTTTTAAATTAATGAGTGCCAAATTTCATCTCTCTAGCTTTAAGGAAGGGATATTAATTAATAATTATTATTGTTTTTAGGGGTTATCACATTTTCACCCATTAGCAGAACCAACGTAACAAAATGTAAAACTGGGTTATATTTTATAAGTATACTGAAAGAAATAAATGTACAAAATATCTGCTCTCTGACTTTAAGGAAAATATAAAAATGTATATTTAATTTTTTTAGGGGTTATTTCAACCCTTAATGGCCAAATGTTTTCTTAGTGCGCCTCTAGCCCCTATGACAAATACGTGTACCAAATTTCACAATCCTAGGTGATATGTTTTTTGAGATATATATAACAAACAATATTTATGGTTAGGGGTGTTTCAACCCTTAAAAGACAAATATTTTAAAATCCTTTCTTTGTGCGCCTCTAACGAATATGAGCAATATTTGTACCAAATTTCACGTTCCTAGGTTATATGGTTTTTGAGATATATAAGGTAACAAACAATATTTATGGTTTTAGGGGTGTTTCAACCCTTAAAGGCGAAATATTTTTGAATCCTTTCTTAGTGCGCCTCTAACACCTATGAGCAATATTAGTACCAAATTTCACATTCCTAGGTTATATGGTTTTTGAGATACTGTGATGAGTCAGTCAGTCAGAGATTTACAAAATAATACTTTCTATTTAGCTTTTTAGGCCAGTCGGTAAAGGTCAATTTAGACCAAAAGTATCAGTAATTTGCAATACGGCTGAATTTTTTTTATAAGTACATTAAAGTATGTAGATTAACATAAAAAAAGTTTACCAGTCTATCGATTTCCCAAAGACAAAAAAAAATCGATTATCATTTTTTTTTTTTTATTATCCTTAATATTTCGAGCTAGGATGAAGATAGAGGAAAATAAAAAATACCACCGTGTAGGGGAGGTCTTTTTCAACAAAAAAGGTCATATGTATTTATTTCGTCCGATCAATGGTTTGTCTGGAAAAAAAAATCGATAATGCAGGTATGTATTTTGCAGCAGGGGAAATCACTAAAAGGGGACATCTTATTCATATATGAAGCGTTGGCTCATTCTAAATTGGCCGAATTTTAATATATCGAATTGAAACTTGACATAGGAGTTAAAATATATATTTTAAACATTTATGCTGAGCCTCAGCTTGTTATCTTGAAAATTACCCGATCTAGAGCCACTTGACTTATTAATGGGTTTCTCGATTTTAGGAGTACCGGACCCACCAATTCATTTTAAACAGCTCCAGTTTAGAAAATTTACAAAATATCAACCTGAAAGTTTTTTTACAAGTTAAATATATATATTCAAACAAGTTCAAGGAGTATAAACCTTTTTCATTGTTAGCCTATTTACTTTTAAAAGCACAAGTAAATAAAAAAAGTATAATTTTAGACCTTTTTAGATTTTTCATCAAAACGCTTGAGTTGATCAGCTGCAGATTAGTCATTTTTTTAAATATAGTTTTTAAAATAAGTACAGTCGAACCTCGTTAGAGCGAACCTCGATAAAACGATTTCCTCGATAAGACGAATTTTTTTTAATCCCTTTGAAACTTTCGTAAAGGTCAATGCTTAAAAGCACTCTATACAACGTAGTAATAGGTTAAAAACCTCCATAAGACGATTTTTTTTGTGACATGGGCTAGGACTCATTAACCTCTACAAAACGAATATTTTAGCACAAAACCTCTACAAGACGAACACGACCTCTATAAGACGAATTTCTCATGATCTCAACCTCCATAGTACGTAGTTTTCAAAACAAACAGAAGCTTGTCTCGACAGGAAATCCCCATCCACCCCTCTTCCTTCCTCATTCATTGTTTGGCGTGTGACCCTTCCGGCTGTGTTTTTCCCACGGCTGGCCACAAAAATCTTCGTTTTATAGAGTTTATCTCAGAGCGAGGAGAAACCTCTATAAGACGAATAACGGCAGTAATTAACCTCGATAAAACGAACCTCTTTGTTAAGAATACCTCGATAATACGAATTTTTCTCCTTTCCCTTGAAATTCGTCTTATAGAGGTTCGACTGTATAGCAAAAAACAATTGTATTTTTAACTTCTGTACCAATTTATAAATCGATATGTTCAAAAATGTCGAAAATGGAGTTGTTGAATCCAAAAGTGTTATAGTTAAAACGAGATAGGTAAAACAGAAGACTATTTTCAAGCGCCTCGTTTTTAAAAATAACAAGAAAAAAATCGTTCATACTTACTAAGAATATTTATACTGGTGTACTCAACTTGTAAAACAAATTTGGTGTTGATATTCCAAAAATTGACGAAACTAGAATAGATTGAAATTAGTTCGTGGGTCCGGTACTCCTAAAATCGATAATCGAAATCGACTCCTAGATCGGGTAATTTTCAAGATAACAAGCTGAGACTCAGCATAAATGTTTAAAATATATATTTTAACTCCTATGTCAAGTTTCAATTCGATATATTAAAATTCGGCCAATTTAAAATGAGCCAACGCTTCATATATGAATAAGATGTCCCCTTTTAGTGATTTTCCCTGCTGCAAAATACATACCTGCATTATCGAATTTTTTCCAGACAAACCATTGCTCGGACGAAATAAATACATATGACCTTTTTATTGAAAAATACCTCACCTACACGGTGGTATTTTTTATTTTCCTCTATCTTCATCCCAGCTCGAAATATTAAGGATAATCGAAAAAAAAATGATAATCGATTTTTTTTTTCGACTTTGGGAAATCGATAGACTGGTAAACTTTTTTTTATGTTAATCTACATACTTTAATGTACTGATAAAAAAAAAAATTCAGCCGTATTGCAAACTACTGGTAGTTGTAACCTATACCGACTGGGCTAAATTGGTTCATTTTTCCGGTCTCTTTCTTTGCACATCGTTTCACAAATGTTCCATTACCCCCTTGTAAAATTTGGAGTTTAGGGCCTACAGTTGTTCTCCTTGGAACAAACTCTGGTCGGACTCATTATCGAAATAAACAATAAGCATGACCTTGATGTTCGACTTTAACTGACCACTTGTAAACAGACTTCAGAGTAACCACATTATCACCAAACACTGATTTTAACATTCCATGAGCTTCTTTGGCACTTTTTTGTAACTTGAACAAAACTTAATGCTAATGCATTGTTCGTTCGAAATCCATGATGCAAGAGAGACACTGTAAACACCACCTCACTCTAACAACTCTGGAAGCTGACTGACAAATCAGAATGTGTTCGAACTTAACACTGCCTGTCTCAACAGATCAGGCTATTGGAAATATTAGATCAAATGGATGTAGTGTCAGCATTTACTGATATAAACATACATTCACCATATTTTTTTATCACACCTCGTAGAGTTCAAATGTTTCTTTGACAGTCTTTAACTTGTTGACAATCTTTTTACTTTCTCCACCCTATACGTAGTATATGGAGAAAGTATTGTTTTCGTAAAAATGTTCGAATTTGAATTTTCAGTTGAATTATCTGTTTAGGTGCTCCCAGAACCCCAAAAAATTGTTTAGTGCAATTATCTGTGTTGGAGATCCCTGAACCCAAAAATATTTTTAGTGGAATTTTTTGTTTTGGTGCTCCCTGAACCCAAAAAAGTGTTTTTAGAGTGGTGTCTGTCTATGTATACACGACCAGAGAGGACACTATTGGTCCGATTTTCATGAAATTTGGTATGTAGGTACTAAACCCTAATATCTCCAGGCGTTTTTTTCATTTTTTGAAATTTTTAATTTTTAAGGGTAATTTACCCCTAAAAACCCATAAAAAACGACAAAAATGTAAATTTCTCAAAAACGGCTTCAACGATTTTGATCAAATTTTCAGTATTTATAGTGCTTAAGATGCCAAACAAAATGACACCACCCGCTTTTATCAAAACTTCGGCGTTTTATAATTAGGGGGAAATGTTTAAAAATAAACAAGTTTATGTTGTCAATTTAGTAACGCGGCGGCGGCCGCACGGGGTAGCACCACGGTAGCAAGCACGGCCAGTAATTCAAAGGTCGCGCGATCGAATCCCGCCTGGGACATTAATTTTTTTATACGATTGACGTAGGTAGAATATTATTTTTTTGTTTTGTTCTAAAAAGTAGTACAAAATAAAATGATTAAAAACAATATTATTTTGACTACAGTAAGTTGGGAGAAAGTTTGTGTCAGTTAACTGATACCGTTTATTTTCGTTACAAACCAATATAAATATGTCGGACATTTAAAAAATGTAAAATTTTGAAAACAAGTCAAATGATTTGTTTGAAATTTGTTATGTTGCATATCAAATTAAAACCCTATCAAATATCCCTCTATTCTATATAATATTAATCTGCAAAACATCCTCCAACCTCATGCAAATCTACAAGCATTTGTGTGATCATAGCTAAAAACTATAATTATTAATCATATGAGGATACAGTAATGTAACAGCAGCTGATAGCAAAATGCCTAAGATAACAAGTCCTCCCACACAAAAATCACACAACCTAAGCCTACTTTGGATCTGATCTAGAGCTTATAAATACCACTCACATATTTATTTATAAATGAATGTGTTCAAATTCGTTAAGGGTATATAAAATAAGTGGTTTATTATGTGGTATAAATTTGTACACATACAATATTTTGCATTTATTTTGTATGGCAAAATTAAAATTTGTAGGAAAAAAATTAGGGATAAGTACTCTAGGCCTATGTTCTCCCAATTTAATTGCATAAAAGAAACGACTTAAATTTGTCATTTAATGTACAGTTTTCTATAAAACTAGGCTGATTAAAAGAAAATGAATGTCAACAAAAAGTATGATTTGGAAAAATTATCTGGCATTCAAATGAGCTGTCTCTGTCAAAATCGGTTGGATGGAACATAGTGAGGACTAATTTCATAACCCTTGGTTTTAAAATATTGAGGCATCCTCAAATTATCAAAGATACACTTTTCAATCAAGTGACCATACGTCATATATTTCATTTAGAGAGAGCATTAATTCTACGAGAGCTTAGATTAATCAATAGGTGTAGGTAGATAAAATAAACATAGTACAGTAGAGCGTTGAAAATCCGAACTAATTGGGACCAAGGGGGGTTCGGATTATCAATTTGTTCGGATTTTTGAAAACAACCAAAAAAATGCCATTTAGGCTAAAATATATGCCCTTTAATCGATTAAAGTGGTTGAACAGTACAAGCAGTAATGTAATTACAATACAGTGCTATGTAAGACTACTTAAATAATATGATTTAGAAGAACCTGCACGTACACAGTAGGGCCAACATGATTACACTTGTAACTCTCAATTACAGTACATAATTAAAAGTTCACTATAATTATACAGTACATTATAGATAACACAAACGAAAAATTTAAAAAATACTGTACAGTACACTACTGTTTGTACGACACACTGTTATAATGATTACACAAATAGAAATGAATGAAGTTTATGTATGTTTATTGCTAGCGCTAAAGAAGCTTACTAGCGTGACAGTGAAAATACTGACAGCCAGTCTGCTGTAAGGGCGTGTGAGAGCAGGTATTAAGAAGTGTTTAAAAAGAGATAATGTCAAACCACGATGAAGATTTTTGTGAAATTTGTAACGACGCAATAATTGGAATTTGCGAAAACGAAAACTTTGCAGGGGCTGCCTCAGAACGCTTTGGTTTTTTGACGTTTCGGATTATTGACGTTCAGATTATCGACGCTCTACTGTACATACCAATCATAGGTCTAAATACACTGCAATTGGTGTATCTATGAACATTTAAAGTATTGCATCAGATAGACAATTCCTAGAATGACTAACGATTGTGTGATCATCTATGATCCAGGTATAATATTGAATCGATAATTCAAGCCCAAAGGTATATGTATTAACTTACAAATACATTGAAGAAATCAAGTAGTTTGGTTTTTCTGTTTAAGAAGTGGAAGAGGGGAAAAGAGCCAGCCTGTTCTTCTTCTTAACTCATCCCTTGTATTGATAAGTCGTGCCTATGTCGTTCTCTTAAAATACTTTATGGAAAAACTCACAAGTAGTGAGTAAAGTGTTTTCCAAAGTGACTACAAGCATAATATTGACTTTATTATGCACAGTACTAATATCTTGTGCTTATTATACGCTTGATTGAGTTCATTGCGTCGGATAAAGGTCTTGCAGCTAAAACACGTCATCATGGCATCCATGAGGGAATCGAGATGATAATTTTCATTCTCATGAATATCATACACCATCTACGACTGTAGAAGTGACAAAAGTGTTAACAAACTATGAATTAAGTGTTATCAAAAAATCCTTTCTATGTACAAACGTTTTAGTAGGCTATATATATACTCGACAATGCTCTCTCAAATAATTTGAAGATAGGAATTATTTCATTTTATTCATGTTCTCCATTCAAGTAAATAAATGTTAAAGGTTTACTTTGAAATAGTTTACTTTTTATTTGCCTAAGGCAATTTCCTCTCATGAAATAATTTCAGGTCACATGTATTCACACGCCAAAGATTAGTTTAAAAAAGGACAAGTAAAAATAAATTCATTTCTTTTATTTCATTTTTGTTTAAGATTAACTAAATTCATTTAAATTCAAATTTTATTAAATTTTTGCAAGGATCTCATTGCAAATGGCAACAACCTACGTGGGCTACGTTAACTTCATTTTGTAAGAGAGCTCGTTGCAAAATTTATATAAAAATATAGCCTATTATTTGTCTTACTTCTTTTTGTTGTGTTCTAGTGAAATAAGGTGTAGGCCTAATAGCAAAATAATATTAAGTAAAATTAATTTACTAAATTGGGATGTAGACTTACTGTATCATTTTGTATCTTAAGTCAAAAGAAGAGTGTTGAACTAAATTACAGTATAAAATATGCCTTTGAGTATGTTAATACTGTTTATGCAAAACAGTGGAAGTAGACATGAGGTAATTTCACAGCTTTATTTTATTTTTATAAATTAAGTACCTAGTATTAAATTTATATAAATTTTGAATTAATTTTACTTACTCCGTGTTCTCTTCGGTATTCCACATTGATTCCTTGAAGGGCAATTTGACGTAAATTTAAATGACATCGCACACTAAAACTACACACTACATTATTGATAACAATGTCAATTTCAGGTTCATCATTATTATCATCTTTTACACATTGTTCTACAGGTTGCACTTCACTCAGTTGTCTTGCAACATCGTCCATTTTATCAATATTCAAATGATTAAGATTTCCGTTTGGCAGTGGCTTCATTCCGTTCTTTTGTAGAACTGTTGCCATCATTAATGTACCTGGAAAACATATAAATAAATGTTATTTTATTAAAAATCTTTCTAAACAATGTTAAAAAAGCATGAATACTGGAAAAGAAAACTGCAAAATAATGCATAAAATTATCAACATTTTATCACAATACATAATTTTAGTACACAATACATATTTTTTTACGGACCAACTCAGGGCCGGTTTGAGAAATTTTTTAAATTTTATAAGCGACAAAGCGTTTGGAGTCATAATTACCACAAGAAAGAGTTACTGTTCTCTACACGTTTGACAACTCATATATACCGAACACAGTGATATTGCTTGTTATTTTCTTTTGAAGAACTGCAAAGTCAAAGCTCTGTTACAGAAACAAAACCTCGGAAAGTCTGCTAAACTTATTGAAACAAGAAAAAAATATTTCTTAAATATTTATTAAGTATTTCTACTTAAAGTAGAGTGTGATATTTTGTAAGTGTCATTAAAACACAAAGAATAATATTTGGCTACATTTAAAATGTTTTTTTTTTCTCTCTTCACATAAAAGAAGGGTTTTTAGGAATAGAAATAACCAAATGGTAAGATTTCACAATTTATGGAGTTTCACCAAGAAGTACCAACTGTTTTTACCTTAAATTCTAAAAAAGAAGGCAGCAGTTACTTTACACGAATCAAATTGTGTGAACATTCTGTGGATGTTATTCAGCAAACGTTGGATGATGCTCTCAAACTACTCGAAAGTCTTGCATACTTCTACATCCCCGTACATAAGTTGTGAACTGTCAGACAAATACTTTAGGATTTATTTAGACAATAGATTTATTTTAATAGATTAGCAATAGAACTAACAAATAAAATGGAAATTATTTAGTCTTGGTTTTCTGTTTACAATTCACGTGTATACATATGTATAATTAAGTTAATTTGTATCTGCATTAATTCACACGCATATAACCCCAAAACCTTGTAAAAACTATACCCTCACCTAGATCCATATACATCATAGGTCTTTTATAACATACACAAATTCATATATATCACACTAGTATTATAATACACGCACCTTGATAAAAACCCAAACGCACTGAAACCTGGTTTATCCAAAATTGATGGTTTATCCTTTCCGGATAAATGAAATTTAGGATAAACCGATGTTGGTGTTTTTTACCATTATTAGGCACTACAGTTAGTTTTAAGGAAAAATCAAATAATTTGTGGAAGAAAATTACAGAAACAATAAAATTATTTATTTACTGTTACATTTAACAAACAACTGAACAACTAAAATTGAGATTTTTATAACAAAATAACAAAATATTTAGTTTTAAAAAAACCTTTTTTCATAGTTTTTGTCCGGATAAACCGAATTTTTGGATAAACGAAATTCGGATAAACAAGGTTTTAGTGTATTACAATCAACTACCTCTCACATATGATGACTATATCAATATACACCAAACACATACCGTAAATATTTCATAACATACTGTAACATTTTTAGGCTATTAAAAACTATTCTAGATTAGTTTTAATAAATCATTTCTGGTTCTTTAATAATTGATGTATATAGTTTAGGTCTATTATAGAGTTTGTGAATAATGGTCAAAAGTAAATGTAAATTAATAATATTTTTTTTAATAAGTTTAAATTATGCAAATAAAGCCTAAATGATGTAAAACCACAAAATTCAAACCTAATGAAATTGAAATCATTGTAGAAATCAATAAGAAACAAGTTTTGCAACATTTAAATAAATTAAAATCACTATTAATATAGAATGAACATTTACATTTTAACTAAACTCAATCTCAAAATACATAAACAAACAGTAATAATAATAAGTTCTTTTTAATAAGTTATTTAATAAATATAATGTTATAACAAATGTTAATAAATCAATAACTCATTTTGTGGTTTACAATGAAAAATATTTTATTGATTTACTTTATAGTAATTATACAAGTAAATATTATTTTATAATACAATTTTTATTTGAGCATAGTTAGTTAATTATCTCTTTTTCTCAGGGTATCTGGGTCTGGCTATACCAATTATATTCAATTCTTAGATGTAACAACAGGAATCTTTTATCTATTAAATGTATCCTAAGTTCAAAAATATTAATGAACTTAGTTTTATAATGCTGAATCACAATGTGAATTTAAATTTATAATAGTCATCACAAAAGTTTATTTAAGTTGGAATTTAGATTGTTTGTTCTTCAATTGGTAATTAAATATGGCTAAATTTTACATAGGAATAGTAAACTTGATTCAATAGTATTTTATGTGAATTTTATAAAAAAATTTTTCATCTTATATTGTTTTACAGCTTATTTATAATTTTCTGCTTTGTCTCTATAACTGCTTGCTTCAATTTAATAAAATTTCACTTCTACTTTCACAAATTAAAATATACGTCAGGTTGCTAAGAGATTTCCGATAAGACTGCTTCTTTAACCTTTTCAGTGGCGTGTTTTGAACAACATAGGTTTACATTACCAAAAAGATTATTTACTTGTCCTAAAATTCAAGAAATCAAATGTTTAGTATTTTTTCCTGTTTTTTTTTTTTAGTATATATATATATATATATACTTAAGTAAAATTATGCAAAACAGCCCCACCAACCGGAGACCAGATATCTAGTCATATCCCGTCAGCTTGGAAGCGAGCCAACCACCGTTTGCTTTACTTCCGCCCTCCTACCCTCAAACCACAAATATAATTTGATATCTGATCTCCCTAGCCTAGATTCAAACCCGGTATCTTCTGATCAGGAAGACGCAACGTTATCCACTAGGCTACGGCTTGATTATAGAGAACTGACAAATTAACAATACTTCAATTACTTTACTATCGGTTTAAATATACGTGTAAAGGAAAAGATAGTTTATCAGCACCATCTAGGAGCGGTTGCAACAAGTTTGCTCGGTTCTTTTAGGTGAGTCTGTATGGTTTGTATTCGTGAGACGTTTATAATAGCTCAAACGTAATGTATATATACGGGCGTGCCACTGAAAAGGTTAAAACCCTCCAATTTTCAAACAATTAGAACCACTGCCTGAAAATCACTTTTAGCAAATTTGTATAGGAAAGATGAGAGCGCTAGGCAGTACTTTTATGGTGAGACCTAAGGTTGGGAGGGACTGTTAATTAGCACCGATCATGGTCCCAAGAACACATTTTGGGATGTCATTAAAAATTGTATATTATATACGTGTGAGGGTGTGCATGTGTGTGTTCGCACTCTAGCGACTGCATTTTACATCCGATTTGGTACAAATTTGGTAAAAACGTTGGTTTTCTAAGCGATTGGACAAGTTCGTTAGCCAAAAAAATCCAACAACCGGATGCACAATTTTTCACCAGAAGTAACAATTTTTAAGATTTGTGTACTAGAATGAAACTTTTTTGGGGTTTATCTAGAAAAATAAATACAGGAGAATATTCTGCATATTTTGTTTTTTACACGGACTTTTGCCAGTCTGGTTCCCCCAAAATCGATCAAAACCTCAAATACCATAAAAAGTAGCTGGTTCAAATCCACGTGAGCACAACGTGGACAACCAACTTCTGATACGAGGACAACGACCGGGATGCAAACTCGCAAAGCGCAGTCCATAATCCGGGGCCATAAAGCGAGTTTTCCTCTGCGAGCGGAACGAAGCAGCGCGGTGCCAGGGCTGGAGGTTTAGGTGTAAACAAATGTTACTAATATTTTTCGTTCTCGCAGGCAGCTATTTAACAAATAGTTGGTTGAATTCCTAAAAACTGAATTTTGGAAATTCTCTGAACTCATGACAGTAGTTCAGCTGTGTGATCCAATTATTTGTTTCTATTATGTAAAATCCTGCACTGTATGTAAAATAAAAGGTACCAGGAACTGGCACATACTTTCTCACAAACATATTTAAATTAT
>JAGFPH010001635.1:148267-161505 GCA_018207615.1 Philaenus spumarius | reverse complement strand
AATTTTTCAAAAACAGATAGGGCTACTTGAGTAAAGCACAGAGAGATCACGTCAAAGTTGGCAGTATCTATACCTATTTCAAATGTTTTACTTTTCTCAAGAGGTACACCAGGCATCGTAACGAATTTAGTATTTGTGTTTATAGTTCTCAGACTACCTACATTGAACACTCATTGTTCATGATTTTGAAAGATAAACTTCCACAGTCACAAACATTATAAAGTGCCCGAAACCTCACGTCCAGACAAAAATAACGTGGTCAATCTCCGAAGACCAACTACATAATAATAATACTCATTGTTCATATACATATTTTGATGGATAACACAGAGTATAAAAACACAAGAAAAACAGAAGGCCTAGCTAACAACTATTAGCCAAGATAGGTTAGGTAGGCTTAATGATACAATGTTTAAATGTGCACTGAAGAATGCAATATACAACCACTTAAACATAATCTTACAAGCTAGTAAGACTATATGGGTTGCCATTACAAGTAAACCAAAAGTGAACCCAAACAAGCAGTGAAGATACAAACTAAACTAAAATTGTAGTGTTTTATTCATAGAGATGGTTATAGGAACATAATTTTACCTTAAAAAGTACATAAACTCATAAATAGTTAAAATAATAAAATTGTTTACTGTTACTTTGTCAGAACCAAATCTTTCCGTATTGAGATATGTTTCGTATTTATGTATTCTAACAACGAATTAACATTAACCCTACAGCACTCGCGCGGAAGACAGTTGTCACCCAGTGCTTTTGTTTCAGTCACAGCTGGGCTGTCTGGTGTTGGGCAGGGGTGCGACCTTCAGTCCACTACATCTCTTTGGGACTACTCAGTGTGCGTTGAAGTGGCCAGTGGTGTCTGTTATTACATTCATTCTTCGCTTGGGTGACAATTGTCCCCCGCACGAACATGAGTGTGCCTAAGAGTTCTCGATTGTGCAATGAAGCATTTATATTATATTGATTGAAGATAGTTCGGACGAAGAGACTTTTGTTGAAAATGATAGTGATGATGGTGTTGAAGATCACATAGAAGTTCAAGCTAATGTCTCGGACACAGAGGATGTAGATTTGCAGGATCAACCACAAAATCTGCCAGTCGACGAAAATGAGCTCGAACTAATTTCAAGTGACAAAGATGACATACGACTTGCAGATTTATTCATGGTGAGAGATATTCATCCTCCCTTACCTAGGGTCGTTAGAACAAGATCTGAGAATATTGTTTTGCAGTTTCCAGGGCCCGTTAGACAAGGTAGAGATGTTCAATCTGAATTGGACTGTTTTTCTCTTTTCATGGACAATGCGGGACGGGGATGCTAAACATACTAATAATATTGAAATATACGTGCTTTTGTTGGTTTTTTATTGCTCACTGGTAGTTTAGGTAGTAATAAAAAACATACTAAACATGTTTGGGATACTTCTAAAGGGATTGGAGTAGAATCCTGCTATCTTGCAATGAGTGAAAAGAGATTCCATTTCCTCATGAGATGTCTTTGTTTTGATGACATCAGAGACCGTAATCAGCATCGTAAAATCAATCGATTTGCCCCAATAAGAGAAGTTTTTGAGCTCCTGGTCCAAAACTTCCAACATTATCTTACTCCTAGTGAGTATTGCACTGCTGATGAGCAACTATTGGCATTTAGCGGGAAATGTCCGTTTGAAATGTATATTCCAAAGAAACCTGACAGGTATGGTGTAAAAGTGTGCATTAGTATGTGCAATAACAATGTATGCCGTAAACTTAGAAATTTATGTTGGTAAACAACCAGATGGGCCATAAAACTATCAAACTCATCTGAAGTTGTACGCTTCGTTTGGTGGAGCCTATCAGTGGCACAAATCGCAACATAACCACTGACAATAAATTGGTCCACTTCCATACCATTTTCAAACAAGTTGATGGAAGAAAAAAAGTTAACAATAGTAGGAACTGTGCGATCGAACCGGATCGGGGTTCCTACAGAACTGAAAGCAAATCAAGAAAGAGCTGTTAGTTCTTCCATATTTGCCTTTAATAAGAAGAAAACCCTTGTTTCATACTGCCCCAAAAAAAATAAGGCAATGATTGTTTTATCAACGATGCATCATGATGTCGCCATTGATCATGACACCGGTGACAGACAAAAGCCTGAAATCGTGACTTTTACAATAAATCCAAAATTGGAGTTGATGTTCTTGATCAAATGTGTGCCAAGTATAATGCAGCTCGCAATACAAGAAGATGGCCAATAGTTTTGTTATTGATCTTTTCAACATCGCCGGCATCAACGCCTACATAATCTACAAGTTTAACCAAACCCTAGAAAATTCACTTCCAAGTTTCTTCAAAGCTTAGCTTTTGAGTTAATAAAACCCCAAATAGAAAGTCATCTGCAAAATCCTTATTTGCCAGTGGACATGAAAAGAAAAGGAAAGGCACTTCTTGGAATTGAAGAAATGCCACAGCCTGAACGTCTGCGTCAGCCAGGTACAAGTAGAGGGCGTTGCTATCTTTAAGGAAGGGCGAGAGGCAAGACGTCATAAAACAAGTGTGGACATTTTATTTGTGGTGACCATTCTGTACTGCTGTGTACTACCTGTTTGGATTAGACAGCAACACATCTCATGTATGTATAATATATTTTGCTCTTCTTTTTTTATATTTAGGTTTTAAGTTTAAAAACTGTTTAAAGAGTTAATATCTTAGAACTTACTTTTATACATTAAATTATTTTTTATTTTTGCTTAAAAAAGGTAAAAAGTAATTTTGGCCAATGATTTGTTTTACTAATACTCTACTACTGGGTCAACTTGAAATTTTATGATATGTGTTTGACTGCACCGATTTGTTTAAAAAATTCAGACTAAACAACAGATGTACAAACTGTTTTTAATTTCATAAGAAATTAAAAATAAAGTTTCTTACCTTATTTTGTTCCGTCACGTGACCTCTTCTTTATATTCTTTAGTGACGCGTTTCGGGACTTTTATCCCATCATCAGACACAAAATTACTCAATCGAGGTCCCGGTCGCCAGAAGGTGTACACCTAAACGTGAAATGTACTATGTGTGTTTTGTGTAATTTAATTTTAATGTATGACGACCTCGATTGAGTAATTTTGTGTCTGATGATGGGATAAAAGTCCCGAAACGCGTCACTAAAGAATATAAAGAAGAGGTCACGTGACGGAACAAAATAAGGTAAGAAACTTTATTTTTAATAAATCAGTGACCTGGATACTGAAAATGAATTCATCATAAGAAATATATTTAAATATAACCCAGTATTCATAAGTACTAAAGTGAGGCAATAGGCTAATTTGGGCAAAGTTTACTATTCGACTCTAGCCTAATATTTTTACATTCTACTGTTAAATGTTGAATACAGGTAAACATACAGCGACTAAATACTATAGGTTAGAACCTTTTAGGTTTTTTTTTATTATTCTTGCATTTCTGTTGCCATAGGTTAGCCTAGGGTCGAATAGTAAACTTGCACCATGTATTTGTCAACCAACTCTATTCTTAAAAGTAGGCTAATCATATTGTAACTATTTGATTTGAAGAAGCAAAAATAGAAAAAATAGCCTGTAGGCTATTATATTCATAAAACATTTCTTTTTGAAAAACACGTAATTTAAATATATTTAAATCTATAATTGTTGAACTAAATAGTATCGGGAGTTCAAGAGATTCTCTATTTATAGCTATATTTTTTAATCTGTACAATTTTAATCCCAAGCATAATAAATTAGGCAAGACATATCTTTCTTTTATAGGCTGTAGCATTGAACATTTAAACAATGTCTAATACTTTAATACTATAAAATTGCATGCAAATTTGTTTAGCCTCCTTACATCTTTTAAATCTAGGATGTTTTATAGCTATATCTATTTAATGATCAAAATACTGTAAATATAATCTAATATATACTTACTAGATTATAATCTGTCTGATAAATTTAGGAGGGTTGAGGGAGAGTAGATATCGCCTCCACCACTAACTTCTGCCGACTTTGAACACCCCTCTCCTGCCCTAACTCTGCAAACCCCTGCCGCATCACTGTTCACTGCACGCGTGGTGGGGTAGGCGGAGTGAGGTACACGACGGAAACAGTTACCACTCAACCCGCCTAAATATATTAGACAGACTATAGGCCTAGTCTTATTTACAGACCCTAACACCAATTCTAACAGAGAAAATTTGTAGATCAATTTTTAAATGGAATAGGCCTAGGCCTAAGTTTGTACAAGTTACCTCAATATTTATATTTTAAATAAAAGTTTCTATATAGGCACATTTGTGATTGTTGAGAGAAAAAATTGAGTGTAGGCTAGCTCAAAAAATTGAGTTATATATATAAACAATGAGCAAGCAGAATTGGGTTTGGAAACGTAGGCTAACTGTTGGATCTAGGCCTATATCTACAAAATATTAAAGTCACACTGCACCTTAATAAGTCAGATTGAAACTAAAGGTGTTTAAATATTTTAAAAAATGGACATAAACTAAGCATTTACCTATTGGACATCTTAAAGCTATTTTTAAGAAAAATAAAACCACTATTTTGGATCAAAAATAACACAGACCTCTTCTTAAAACCAACATATACCTAAAAATTAGTAAATATTCAAATTTTTAATTTATATAAACTGTAGGTTCACATATTAGGCTCCACAGAACCTATTTCAGAAAACTAGGTCTAGGCCAAATGACAGAATTTCAACTAACCTGCAACATTAATTACATTTCATGAAATGTTTGATTCCAGATTGTTAGATATTGAGAATGGAATTTCATAAAACATTATTTTTACAAAAGCAATGGATCATTAAAATAGTAGACATAAAACCCAGTTTTTGGATTGGCCTAGACCTCCTTTTGTTGATAGCCTTTCAGGTATTTAATTCCAATTTATTCCAATTTGTAATGGAAAACTTAAGCAAACAAAATAATATGTTTGTATATAAACATTATGAAGAGAAAACCATAATAGTCTCAAGTTCAATACAACTTGCAGACTATTAGACAAATTAGATCAAAGCAAAGCCTATTGTGGTTCATCATGCAGCTGACTTGAGTTCTGTGCTAAATTACTCGAGATTGGATTTCCATCGCCACAAAGATAAATAATACATACTTACACAATTCTTTGCGTTTACTGATATCAAATGAATTTATTGCCAAAATATAAGCAAATATATTTAATAGCGTGCGAAGCCATTCTCTCCTTCCATTGTATGTATGCACTTCCCCTCAATCTTCAATCTATTCTCTCTCTACTTCTGCACTTCTCTCTACACATTTTGTGACTTGACTTCATCTCTTCACTCCCAACTCTAAATTCACATCTGTTTGTAGCTGGCCTGGTACATTCACTTCAGCAACTATTTACTGTTTCAACTGTGGGTGTTGTATTTTATTATGTAGACCTACGGCTATAATATTATTATAATGTTATGTAGCAAGAAATTGTTGTGAATTTTGAAATAATATGTAAATAACATATGTACAGTAGCCTATTATAAACAAATTTTACGGAAATTTCAGTATTAAATAGCAACTTTTACATTCTACTGTTAAATGTTGAATACAGGTAAACATACTGTGACTAAATACTATAGGTTAGAACCTTTTAGGTTTTATTATTATTAGCGAATTTCCATAGGAAAAATGAGCTATTGCAGTGGCCCTTATGGTAAGATCCAAGGTCGGGAGTAGCAAATGAGCACCGATCATGGTCCCCAGAACACGTTTTTGGGTGTCATTAAAAATCAAGTATATATATATATATATGTATATATGTGTTCGCACTCTAGCGGCCGCAATTTAAGTCCGATTTGGTTCAAATTTGGTACACATGTTGGTTGTCTCCGTCGCTCGGACGAGTTCGTTAGCCAAAAAAAAATCCAACAACCGGAAGTACGTTTTTTGACCGGAAATAACTATTTTTTTAGATTTTTCCTACGATAATGATTTTTTTTAGAATTTGTTCTTCAAATATAAATGTAGGATGTTATTTTGCACATTTTGTTTTTTTACGCGACCTTATAGCTCGCTTGGTTCCCCCAAAATCGATCAAAACGTAAAATACCATAGAAGTACCCGGTTCAAAGCCATGTGGTGGATTGTACCGTAGGGTTGACGTGCGAAGCACGCAATGCATTGTGTATTGAAGATACTCCCAATACGGGGGTTGGCGTGTGAAGCACGCAATGTTTTGTGTGTTGAAGATACTCCCAATATTCGGAATGGCGTGCGAAACACGCAATGCATTGTGTATTGAAGATAAGCCCAATATGCCGAATGGCTTGCGAACCATTTTGCAGCTATTAAGCACCGTCGTGAATAGACCCATTTCCCAAATTGTTGGTTGAAACCCTATAAACTTAAACTCGGGGCGTTTCTTTTCCCGAAAAGGGTGGTCGCGTCTTTAAGAGAGCGAATTTTTCACTGAAACCAATGGGAGCCCTTTTCAAATGGATGGCTCCCTAAACTGGTGAATGTGGTCTTTTGTGTCCGTAAAGAGGCGCCAAAAAGAAATATGGCCTTTCTTTTAATTCCCGAAAAGGGCGGTCGGATCGGTCGCGTCTTTAGGGTCGGGGGGGATTTTAACTGGAAACTAAAGGGCGCCGACTCTGAAAAGATGGTGCCCTATAGCGGTGTAGGTTGTTTGTCCCTAAAAAAGCGCAAACAGAAATAGGGAGTTTCTTTTAAAATTCGAAAAGGGTGGCCACGTCTTTAGGCAAAATTTTTCGGCGCAAAAAAATTTTGAAGGCGCCTTGGTCTTGAACATTTTGCCGCAGCGCTGCCGACGCTGGCTTCGCCGGTGCGTCGGCGCCCCTCCCTGGCGGCGTCCCATGCGTTCGCATGTTCCTTGCGCCGGCCCTGACTATATTAGTAGAGTAAGAGGCAGCCCAGTTGGCGGTGCCAGCAGGAAGGAAACTACTACCCTTTTGTGGACTTAGACTCATAACTCGGCATTACTAAAAACATTTCTAATTCAAGATCTTTCAGTTTCTAGTTTTAAAATCCTACTATGCAAATATAACTGATGTTGAATAAACTATTTATGGGTAAATATAAATTAGGTATAAATAGATATCATAACAGACAATTTTATAAGAATAGTCAGAGGCAGTGATTGTGAAACAATGTCTTCATGCAGGATAATACGCAGTTGGCAGACGGAATGAGTAGTAGAGCGTTCCGCCAACTCTGGGATGCCCCTAACTCTACTGCAGGGAATCGAATCGCGGATGCAAAACAAAAAATTAACTCACATGATTGGTGACTATGCAATTTAATGAATGTAACAGATTAGTAAGGATATTGAATCTTATGAACAAAACAATCAAAATTCCTTTAAATTGTCACTTTTTCACAATTAATTGATGAACTCGTTTCTCTAATCTTGTGTTCATACGCTCTGGTATTTAGCTCACACCACTAATTCAAACTTCTTTAAAAGAAACGCTCAAAGTTTTGTAACGTAGTTTACATGTAGTCTAAGCTTCTCACAATTCTTTCATTAAACTCATAAAAAATAAATATTTTTTACTAAAATTCACTCTACCGAAGAATAGTTGACTAGTATTTTAAATATTTTTAAACAGTTTATAACTCAAATTAAATTTAAAAAACACCGCTCCCTCTGTCATACGCCCGTCTCGCCGTAAGTCTGTATCAAAACTGATTGAAAACCATGCCTTGCGTTTCTTCTATAGGCACTAAACCTAGCTTCCGAAAAATTGTTCCGGAACATTCCTTTGTGTTCTTGTCTAGAAACTTCGAGATCTTTCTAGAAAAACTTATTATTCATACATACATTTTGACTCGCCACGTATTTTCAGATTTATAAACAAAGTTGTTCCTATATGTCACCTGTTCATTTAAATTGTCTTTTTACTAGTTTTAGCTGTCTGCTTTAATGAATTTACTCCGGTAATTTATTTCCTTATTATAAAAAGTAAAAAATAATAATACTATTAATATTTTCCAATTCTGTACGCATTCGAAGAACTGCATATATGTTACATATTATAGAATAATAAAATTGTTTAACATACCTTATGTCTGTCTTCAGTCCTCTGTAAAGTCCTTCTTTGAAGGGACTATATCGATTTCGGAGAATCATGCCTACATTTTCCCCAAATATAATTGTATAAGGAAGGCTAGGGGCAACAGTTATGATAAAAATGGCTAGAATCATGATGCCAAGATTGATTCCTTTGATGAGATACAGTAGGCAGTATATTGGGATCGGTAGTGTCTGATTATCGAAACTGCCCGACTAGTGGAACATTAGGTATAAAAAGAAAATGTAACATAAAAACATTGTTTATATACTATCATATTATGTAATTACTGTACCTTCAAAAAAAATTTATAATATACAGTACTTTAATACAATACATTACACTAGTGTCAAGAAAGTTCAGTACAGTGAACGATAGAGCGTTTAAATTTTAACAGCGAAAAAATTTTCTATGGTTTCTTGCTTTTTTTGAATTAAAGGAAAGTCTCAACATGTTTTCCTGCACTCTCTTTAGAGTTATGATATCAGATGCGGAAGCACCATTTTCCTCAGTCCACGAGATTAGCCGTATCGGTATTTATTGTATAAGGCTGCTGCCGTCGAATATTTATGTTTACTTGCTGACTTGATTGCACCAGGAAACTATTTACCGCAGCAAATATATTATGCTGATGAGATTGGCTTTAACTTTAAGGCGTTGCCAAGCAAAAGTCTGGCCTCTAAAAAAGATAAAATGCACCAGGTTTTAAAATAAGGAAAGAAAGATATTCCTGCAGCAATGCAAAAATGGTCATTGGTCAGTAAAACCAACGCCAGTTACGAACTTAAACATGAAATCTTTACCCGTTTCCTACAGAAACTCTAAAAAATGCTTGGATGACCTCACAACATTTAAGGAATGGTTTGCTGTCCACGTTGTTCCTGAAGTTACAAGATTTTGTAAAACAACTGGGTTGCCAACACATGTTTTGCTTTTTATCGACAATGCTATCTTTCTTCCCTCAGAAGGCGAGTTAGTTTGTGAAAATTTTAAGGCCGTTTTCCTATCATGAAACATGACCATCTTGCTTCAGCTCTTGGATCCAAATGTATTGCTGTATCTCAAACAGTAAAAAGTTCTTGAGAAGAAAACTAAAAGATTAAGAAAAAACACTATCATTGATTGAAAAGCTCAAGTTGATAAACATTAAAGTTGTAATTTACTGGGTGGCAGATCATGAAAGTCTGACAAAAACCATTACTACAATATTAGTTGGGTGAACAACTATTAAAAAAATCCTGAAACAAACTTTGGACAAGTCTAACTTTCATAGACAACCTAAATCAGGAGACAGACAGAACCAGTGTTAAACAGGTAGGAGAGCTCTTACAAAATATTCCTGGCTGTAAGGATTCAAATGAAAATGATGTGGTTGAGTGTTTGGGAGCCGACGATCAGCAGATTGTTGAAATGGTTGAACCTGTTAAGGTATCAAAATGCTATGTAGAGCAACACTCCGCCGCTACACAATTTTTCTATTGGCTTCAAAGGAGAGGTATTCTATGAGGAGACAAAAAAATGTAACAGATTTTTTCAAACAGTTCAGTAGGTACATTGTCTAACAATGAATTTTCTTGTAATTTTCAGAAATATTATACTTTATATCACTGTGGTATTATTGTAACCATAGTACTTTTTTACTTTTATTTTTGGATTATACAGGCTTTCAGATTACTGGGACTCCCCTGTACTATAATAGGCTGACTAATATTCTTAGACATCTTATAATGAGCATTGGCACAGTTACTATTAATTTTGTTTACGATTTCTGTTAATTTTGATAAAACAATAAGACCTTTGTTTCTGTGAGGATTCTGTAGATTAATTTACTAAGTTATTTCCTAGTGTTGTCACTTTAATAACTTTTCCTTCATGTTAATCCAGATCTTGAATTATATAAATTTCAGTCTCGATAGAGGAATACTGTCTTAACCTCAACAGACCAGTTAGCTGCCAAATTTCTAATTGGACACAACTCCTTCAAAGCTATCTTATCCAATGGGTCCCAGTATATCCATATCCGTACAGCTAAAATATCAAGTCATATTTCCATATTTATTATACTGTATAAAAAAATTTGGAAAACGGTTGACCCTAAAGGCCATCCATGTAACTTCCCGCTAAGTTTAATTACAACAAACACTATTTTTGGAAATTTTGAACTGCCATAACTTTTGAATGAATTAACCGATTTTTATGCGATTAGCGGCAATCGATGCAGTTTTTTAAGTCCATTGAAAGAATCAACCACAAAAATTTTTCAGATGAAAAGTTTCAGAGAAATTGAAGAAAAACACTTTTTTTGATTTTTTTTCGATCACGATATCTCGCGAATGAATCAACCGATTTTTATGCGATTTGCGGCAATCGATGCAGTTTTTCGAGTCCATTGAAAGTATCGACAACAAAAATTTTTCTGATGAAAAATTCGGAGAAATTGAGAAAAAACACTTTTTTTTATTTTCTTTCGTTCACGATATCTCACGAACGAATTAACCGATTTTGACCAGACTGGTAGCAATCGACGTCGCTTTTCAAGGTTAAAAGCTGATTAGATTTTGGAATTGATCGCTAAAGCCGTTTAAAAGTTATTCCAAAAAACCTGATTTGAAAAAATTTTATTTCTTAGTTTTTTTGAAATTTCTCAGAACCTACTGGTCCGAATTAGTTGAAATTTTCAGGAAATCTAAGTTTGATGGAACTCTTTAGAACGCCGTTTGGTAGGATCCAATCGGTTAAGCCGTTCAAAAGTTATAAGCGGGTCACATACTTACATACACACACACACACATACATACAAACAGGGTGACACTCTCTCGGGAGTGGTCAGGGAAGATTCCTAGGACCTCAAAACGTCGAGATCTGATGAATACTCGATTTTCGAAAAACGGGGTGAAACCAATAACTTCCCGATTTTAGAAAATTTTCAATTTTCTTAGCGGGAAGTTAAAAAAAGCCTTCAGAATCTTCTATTACTAACTGGGCATGTTTATATGAACTGTAAGCTGGTTCATGGTGCAAAGGATCTAACGTTTCTTGGCTGCAGGTTTCACATTCCAGTCAATAGTAAGAATAATAATTTGCCAGTAATTAATAAAACAGCTGAGAGTAAATTCTAGGTTCGGGTGCAGTGAATGTTTCTCATAGACTTACTAGCATTATGTAAACTTCATAATATAGTTTATCACTATCTAATTATTTATTCCTATATAATTTATTTATAAAAATAATTCCTCATAAATGAATTTCCTTATTGAAGCGTTAATTAATTGTAAAATTTTTATAATATGCTGAACAGATAATCTGATAACAAGAATTGTTTATCGATAAACATCTATTCGTTTAATAAACTATGATGAGGCAATCGGTAACCACATGTTTGAGCAACCTTCTAAGCTGCTCATGTTATATGGTTATTTTAAAAGTGGAACACAAGAAAAGTAAATTTTTCTGTAAGAATAAATAATGTAATGCATAAAAACAAAGAGAAATGTATTATTTTATTGACATTTAAATGCAATGTACAATATTTAATTTTAACTTAAATCATAAGAAAAGACCATTTATATGAACAGTTTATTAATTTTAAATAAATATTATATATGTATAAAATGCCATTATTTATAGTCCTCCTCTTAATGCAAGAACAAGATGGAGGACAGATCCTCCTTGAACTTTATAATCTTGAGCTGTCTTTTCATCATTCCTGAAACAAATTATATTTCAAAATATAAAGTATCTAAATTAGTAAAATCAAGTACATAAATTAAAAAAATAAAGTTAGACAAAGTATCTAAGATTATTATAAAGTCCTTGTAAAACAATGAAGCTCCTGGTTTCAATAATATTACAGCCGTAATACAAAAGCTGTCTTAAGGGTCTGCTCCAGTAAACGAGAAAGCAACCTGAAACGCAACCGCTTCTCACTGTATCCCTATCTAAACAGTGCAATTTCTTGCAGCTGAACGCTTTGACATTGCCTCATTTCAAACCATTTTATAAGTCTATCTTTTGTATAATTGAGTGTTGAAAAAAAACTGAATATTCTTTATAAAGTTTCGGATCCGGCTTGCAAATTATTTTTCATTATTAACTAGGGGCTCTGCCCCTGGACGCTCCGCGTCCCAACCCCGGCTCGGCCTTCGGCCTCAGATGGCTGCTTCGCTTCGCTCGCAGGTGGAAAATTCGATAAAGAATCTCGTTAATCTTTTGCTCGTTTGTACATAGGTGACCGAGCATAAATTAGCTGTTTTATTTGGCAGCTGACTCAAACTCATTAAACATTATCTCCATAAGATTAACATGGGAAATTTGAAGGATTGTATACCAGAGCTCCTTCTCGGGTGAATAGCGGCTGAACGGATGATAATATATAAGACTTGACATATCTGTGAATGATTATGTTTAGTTTTTGATCCAAATTAGCTGTTTTATATATAATAGGTTTGTAACAACCAATGTTTGAATTGAATTAAAATATAGTTAGCATTTTTCGTTGATTTTTGTTTGTGTTTGTTTTTAGTTTGTCAATGTAACCTCAAAAAGGTAATACTACATTTGATACTGATTTGATCCAAATCAGTTGTTGATCAAAATCAGCTGTTTTAAGCTTTTCATACGAACAGCTGTTTTTGTGTCCCTGATAAAATCAATAGAAATCTTTCTTCCATAAGATTAACATTGAAACTTTGAGGGCCACTGGGGCGTAGCCCTAATGTCCTAGGACTTCGGTAAATGGCCTAAAACCTTCCCAGGGTTAACCTGTGTTACTATGCAAAATTTCAAAGCAATCGGATGGACGGTATACAAACGCAAAGTGGACAAAGAACCAAAAAAAAACCCCCATAAGGAATACACAGCAAAAATTTGCATTTGATTATAACGTTTGTAAGGCGAAAGATACATGATTTGTAATGCTTGATGGCAAATCTGGGCGTGCATACCTTTAATTTAAGACCTCAATTATGAAAATCGGTCGGGTAGAAGAGCCGAACGGACTCGGAAAAGAAAAACAGAATTTTTTTAATATATAAGATTTTTTATTGTGTTAGGAAAAAAAATTCAAACTTTGTACTTACAAAATGTCAATTACATAACAAATCAAAAGCATTAAAAAAAATGTAAATTGCAAGACGGATGCGTATTGTGACGGTGCTTA
>JAGFPH010001635.1:115137-143267 GCA_018207615.1 Philaenus spumarius | reverse complement strand
GGGTGACACGTAGCCGGAGCTACGGCGGAGGTTCTAGCCGGACTAGCCTCTTTTCCGCGAACGGGTCTTCTTAGTGTCTGCTGTCCGGTTGTGCTGGTGTTGTCTCGATGGTAATTGAATTAAAGAACCAGTAATTGAATTAGAAAATAATCGTTTATTGAATTAGTACTTTTTGGCCCTAGCAAGTCGGCAGTACACCTCCTCAGTTCGCTTAAAAATCTTTGGCAGTAACTCTTTCTCTATGCCTCGGCTGAGGACTTTCGGGTGGCGATTCGTTGCGGGAGACTTCCCGTCTTCGCTTGGCACTCCTGGTAGAAGGCTGAATCTGGCTACTCTCTTCTTACGGTGCGCTTTGACTGAACACTCAGTGATGCGGGAGACTTCCCATCTTCGCTTGCTTGCTTGGAAGGCTGAAGCTGGCTTGGCTGGTGTCGACTGTTCGCTAGTTGATTGAAGGTGTTGGTTCCTTGGTCCCGGTGAGATCGAAGGTGATTTTGAACTCGAATCGGGCCGTATATATACTGTTCTCCAGCGAGAAGTAACATCTAAGTGCGAAATCTAACACTTAGGGGAAACGTAGTCGGCGAATTACAGAACGGCAAAGTTGCCGAGTTCCGAACCAGTGTAAAGTTTGGAAGTCTTGGCGCGTTCTTAAGTTTGCGGTTGCAAGTTCTTAAGTTCGCGTGGGGACTTAGAATATTTTCGTCAGAAGTTACGCGGGAGATTGTAACCTTCTCGGACTCAGTGCGATGAACGCCGAGAAAGTTTGAAGTCGTTGTTTCGGCAGTTTGAGAGTTAATATATTAAGTTTTTGTTCGGCAAACGTTTCTACGGTTGCCACTAAATATATAACGTGACCGGGGAACTGAATTTACTGGGGATTATTGAGATATAACGATCGATGTTTCGCGGGAGATTACCGAACAACTTTCCCGTAAGACAAGGTCTTGTCGGCGGGGAGAAGTTTTACGGTAGCCGTGAAGAAGCCGTTCGCAGTGAGGTCGTAGTGTCCTTGGCGGGAGAACGTGTTCGCTTCCCAGACAGCTGCAGTGGTCGGAACGGTCCTTTGAGAAGTTTGTAGGGGAAACAAAGCTAGTTGACTTTCTCGGAAGAAGAGGTCTCGACTCCCGAGGAAAGTTTACGTAGATTCTGAAGCTTGCCGGGAGATATACGACGTGTCCTTGGCGGCCGAACGTGCCTACGTTCGCCAGACAGATGCTATATCGTCCCGGGGACTTGTGGAGTGAAGCTCCGGGGAAATTTAGGCGAGTTTTCCCGTAAAAGGCATTTACGGGAAAATCGCAAGACGCTGACTGATGTGGACCCTTATGAGGGCCCAAAAAGTTTGTTGTAGAATTTTGGTTCGTTGTCGCATTGAAGTTGTTGGCCCTTTTGAGGGCCAAGAAATTTGTTGTGGAATTCCGTTTAGTGCTTCGACGTGTTGTCGGCCCTTTCGAGGGCCAAGAAATTATTTCGGAAATTCCACCGGGTGTTTCGCTTTGATATTGGCCCTTTGCGGACCAAACATGATGGTAATTGTTACTTTCGCCGGAGTATATATACGTTGCCGGGGAAATCTCACGAAGCTGAATATTATTGATAAATATTGTAGCGACGCTACAACAACGATACTGCTTTGTTCTATGAGGCGGATACAATTGAACACCTTAATCTGGATAAATGCAAAGTGATTTAATTGTGTTGCATCGTTGGTTTGTTAGAAGCTATAAGGTTAGGAGTGCCAAAACAAAATATATAATATCACCGGAAAATCTTCTTTTTTATCTCCACTGAAATATCACAAAATTAATTGAAATATGAAAGATAGTGTTTGCCAACCAATAGAATAAGTCGATGGTATCAAATATTTAGGCCTGTGGGTGGATTCTAAATCAAGATGGAATATTCATATGGATTATCCAAAAAAATAAGTTAATTAAATATTTAAGAATCTTCTATGTGTTGAGACGCTGAATTGTTTAGGATAACATATTTTGCCTTGATAATTTCAAAACTAGTATATGCTCTACCAAAATAAAGGGTGTAGCAAACAATATAACCCTCAAATCCTTAATTACTCTTCAACGTTGTTTTATTACAATAATGTTTAAAAAGAATCAATCATAACATTATGTGCCTCTTTTTAAAGCGTTGTACATTTTACCTCTTAAAAATGTATACATATACAATGTGTAATAGAAACTACACACACGTTCTACAAACTATGTATTGGAGCGTACCTTGAGTACATTGCGTAACAAAAATTAAAATGTTAAAGTTCCGAGACCTAAACTGACTGTATGGAAGAAACTCTACACTTACCTTGCTACTACATTTTTAAATTGGTTATACCTCAGTACATAAAAACATGCCCTTATAAACACAAATACCAGCAGAAATTAAGGATATCCTAATAGGAGCTAGAATGTGGTGATTTGTTTTATAACACTATAATTTAGCTTTCTGTCCTCCTTTACTGAATGACACTAGCTTTGTGCATGGTTGATTACAAAATATTTTTATAAAAATGTGTTGGTGTTTTGTTTTGTATGTTAGAATGTGTGTGTATTATATGAGTATATTGATGTGTATGTATTTTGTCTATGTACGTATATATATAAAAATATTACTATGGCATCATAAAGTTAACTAGGCTATTTCCTGTAAACACTCTTCAACAATGAAACCATGTAAAACATTTTGGATCAGACATTCAATTGGTCCACCTTTTTAGACCTTTTATAATAACTATTTTAGGTATAACTCCTTATAGGCCAGTCGGTAGGGGTCAATTTAGACCAAAAGTTCCAGTAATTTACAATACGGCTGATTTTTTTTTATAAGTAGGCCTACATTAAAGTATGTAGATTAACATAAAAAAAAGTTTACCAGTCTATCGATTTCCCAAAGTCGAAAAAAAAATCGATTATCATTTTTTTTTTGATTATCCTTAATATTTCGAGCTGGGATGAAGATAGAGAAAAATAAAAAATACCAACGTGTAGGGGAGGTATTTTTCAACAAAAAAGGTCATATGTATTTATTTCGTCCGAGCAATGGTTTGTCTGGAAAAAATTAGATAATGCAGGTATGTATTTTGCAGCAGCGGAAATCACTAAAAGGGGACATCTTATTCATATATTAAGCGTTGGCTCATTCTAAATTGACTGAATTTTAATATATCGAATTGAAACTTGGTATAGGAGTTAAAATATATATTTTAATCATTTATGCTGAGTCTCAGCTTGTTATCTTGAAAATTACCCGATCTAGGAGTCGATTTCAATTATCGATTTTAGGAGTACCGGACCCACGAACTAATTTCAATCTATTCCAGTTTCGTCAATTTTTGGAATATCAACATAAAATTTGTTTTACAAGTTGAGTATACCAGTATAAATATTCTTAGTAAGTATGAACGATTTTTGTCTTGCTATTTTTAAAAACGTTGCGCTTGAAAATAGTCTTCTGTTTTACCTATCTCGTTTTAACTATAACACCTTTTGATTCAACTACTCCATTTTCAACATTTTTGAACATATCGATTTAAAAATTGGTACATAAGTTGAAAACACAATTGTTTTATGCTATACTTATTTTAAAAACTATATTAAAAAAATTGACTAATCTGCAGCCGATTAACTCAAGCGTTTTGATGAAAAATCTAAAATGATACTTTTTTAAGTTACTTGTGCTTTAAAAAGTAAATAATAAAAAAGGTTTATACTCCTTGATCTTGTTTGAATCTATATATTTAACTTGTAAAAAAACTTTCACGTTGATATTTTAAAAAGTTTCTAAACTGGAGCTGTTTAAAATGAATTGGTGGGTCCGGTACTCCAAAAATCGATAATCGAAATCGACTCCTAGATAGGGTCATTTTCAAGATAACAAGCTGAGTCTCAGCATAAATGTTTAAAATATATATTTTAACTCCTACGTCAAGTTTCAATTCGATATATTAAAATTCGGCCAATTTAGAATGAGCCAAAGCTTCATATATGAATAAGATGTCCCCTTTTAGTGATTTCCCCTGCTGCAAAATACATACCTGCATTATCGAATTTTTTCCAGACAAACCATTGCTCGGGCGAAATAAATACACATGACCTTTTTTGTTGAAAAATACCTTCCCTACACGGTGGTATTTTTTTTATTTTTCTCTATCTTCACCCCAGCTCGAAATATTAAGGATAATTATAATCGATTTTTTTTTCGACTTTGGGAAATCGATAGACTGGTAAACTTTTTTTTATGTTAATCTACATACTTTAAGGTACTTATAAAAAAAAATCAGCCGTATTGCAAATTACTGGTAGTTGTAACCTATACCGACTGGGCTATTAGCAGATTTTAAAATTAAGTTACTTTATAGAAACAAAACTTTATTTTCTTCTATATAATATGAGTTTTTCAGTCTATCTAGAAAATAAAAGTGAACAAAACAATTTTAGAACTAATAGTTTATTTTTTACAAAGAATTAAATATTTATACAGTTGTGTTTGTATGCATTAAAAAACTGTAACTATTTGTTTGTAAATACTGTTTGTACAAACTGAGTAAATATTTCTAAATATTGATGATAACTTTTCAAGTTCGTAATAGGTTTTAGTCAGGTTGCTTGTTAGTACACGTCTTGCAAATGCACCACATCTCTCGGTGGAGCCCCTTACTTACAAAAACGATGCCGTGAACCCATTTTCTATTATTCATACAACCTTTCTTCTGGAGATCCCTGGCGTATAACTTTATCCATATTTGAATATAAAACTAACAAATCAAAACATAAAAAACAGTGCATTAAATACAAACTGGCCATAAATAATAGACCAATAGACTTGGCTTAAGTGCCGGAAGCCTGCTGTGTGCACATACTAGGAAGATTAGCGCCCATGAATTTTTGAACACATTTGCTATTTGATAAATTTATTTGACTAAATTGATAAGTGAGCATGTGCTAATCGGGTTGTGCTCGTCCGAGGCACAGTAATATAGCATGCTTATTCTAATAGTGTATGAACCAATTTGTAATAATTAATGTGTTCAATGATTAGTTCCTCCATAATAACAACAAATAAAAAAAATACAAAGAATATAAAAAATAACTATAGTGTGATATACATATTAAACAAATTATTTCTGTTATTTAATAATGTTGAAAGCATAAAAAAAATGTTAAACAACAAATATTCTACAGAAAACCACTTATTACACATTGTACATGATACATATTTTTTTTAAATTACTGCTTTAATTTTATAATTAACGTTTCATTATCTGTTTCAGGCATTTTTATAAATCTTTGGAATTATCACTTCTAACATCCATAACCAATAAGACATATCTTTTATCAGTAATATTAAGAATTACAATTTCTAACATAATTTAAAAAATTCTTTAGATGTGATCACTACTGTGCGCAAGAAGGCATTAACTTTTAGCACCTAAGGGAAATATGTTCGCTCTTATATTCATTCATAAAAGTTTCAACAGGCGCGCTCACTTCTCCTCCACTGGCTAGTTCGCCCACCAACTCTACTTAAATAGACTCCGACCGACAGCTCGCGCGTTGGATTGTGCTTGGGACCACTTTTAACCAACTTTTCAGCATTTTTACAGAAATCTGAAATATACGCTTTGAAGCTCATGATCTCCATTTTCAGAGTTTGTTTGACAAATTTTAATCAGGCGTAAAAATTCATTTATATGCATTTTTCAAAATAACGCTACAAATTGTTGAAACAGTTTCTGTGCAAAATCAAGATATCAAAAGATATTGTGTAATCATAGTTGTATACAAAACCAAAAACTGTCAATATTTGTGAAACTTATAATTCATATTTATGAAATTTAATTAACTGAATAAACAATTCACTGTTTGTGATTTATTTTCAATAGAATTAAAGATAATAATTTCATTTGGCTCACCAAACATGTGTCATAAAATAGCATTATAAGTTTAGTTTATTTCAAAGTGTTATAACATTGATGACGAGCCTCAAGTTGGCTGTTATAAAAATATAAAATTTAATTTAATTATTGAAGCTTTACCAATTTATGATTTTAATTATTGTAAAAGTTACCTCGGGATGTAAATTCGTATGACCTAAATCAAACATGTGAAAAGATCGGAGTAAGGTGAATGATGCAAACTGTCAGTAATAAACCTGGACATTGATGGATGGATGCAAATGAAAGCTCAGTTGTCCTTTTTAGAGATGTCTCATGGTGACGTGGTGAATAATGTAATAGCCAGTCTCCTATTTTAAGATAATTCGCCTTAGATGTGCGATTTACTTGCCATCTTCTTTGTATTCTCGATGTAGGTAACTACCTGATGCTGATTATTATCACTAATAGTTCATTTGCATGATTTATAAAGTTAATTTTAATAAATATCGGAGAGCATCGCTCCTCCGAACTAGACACTGCCAACTCTAATAAAGAAGTTCCAGAAGGAAGACCACACCCTTCCGTTTTTAGCAAAGTTGGTTATTTAATTTCTTTGCTGTACACTATCCTCATAGACACATCACTATTATTATCCCTCTATGTACAATCTTGCACATAGATTGATAGACGGCATTTAGTTACTTTTGTCAATGTTTGTCCCTTTGAAGTTTAAATTGTACTGTTTTGCACTGAGTTGAGTCCGTTCAAGGCACTGTCGATTTGTGTTGGTTTTGGATTGCACATTGATCTTTTAATGTCATTTATTAGTGATTACCAAAGCTCTCTCTAAAAAAAAATTAAATTTATAAAAAAAAATAAAATGCTCCCATTTAATTAAATCTGACTTATGGTCTAATTCTATTCTAAGAATTGTAATTTGTTGGATTGAAGATGTTACAGTGTTCAAGTTATCATAATCATTGTAAATGGATAGAGGAAAGTCGTACTTGAAAATACATTAATCAAAATATAGTGAAATTGTGATTGATCATGTGTATGTTTAAACTAACGTGCATTTTGAACTTGATGCTTTGTCAGTTTAAACCAAATTTAGCGACGTGGACGTTTTTATATTAGACCTGGAGTGTAAAATATTGACATAAACTTCCATTTTTTTTAATTAATAGAAACTTGTAATACACTTTCTTTTATAGGACCTAGTTGGTACATTGTTTTATAAGCTGTCTTTACTGAAAGCTATGTTTTTCTTTTCAAATATAGATTCTAATTAATAATTAAGTGCTGTATAAATATTTTATTTAACATATTTCATTAAAACCAAAATTTCAACTATGTGTTTAATCATTCATTAGAGACTATAAATTAACAGGTCAACACCTTTTATTATTCAATGAAATATTATTGCCTCTTGGCCCTACTAAATTCAAACCAATCGGATAATTAGGAATATATAAATTTAACTGTTATTGTGGATTCTTAATTTCTATATTATCTACTACTAAAGGAGAGTTAAACAAAGATGAAGTTAACATTAACACAATGATTTAATCCTTTATTAGACATTTTAATGTACAATTATTAATATACCATGTAGATAATTATGGGACTCAGGCCCCTTTTTCAATGTTCATCAAACTTAGCACAACAAGTTTTGTATATAAATATGCCCTCAGGCTTAGCTCAGTCTTAAAATAAGTACTTTTGATCAAAACATACAGACAATTTATTAATCTAACCTCGGGGTAGGCACTCGGCTAGCATGATTATATTATTTTATAATTACGCATTTATGATTCTGGTAAATTGAAGTTGAAATAAAACAAATGAATGGGCCTTGCATCAGTTCTATTGCTAAATAAAAATTGGTTATTTTAGGCCTTATATCCTGTTTTGGCTTTGAAAAGTTCGAATTATTTATGGGCAGAGTATACCAGTCTCTGGTTTTTATTAACACTGACTCTAATAACTGTTTTTAAGGTACAAATACCGATAGAAACCTCGTTGGCACACTTTGGCTTCTTTACTTCTTGGAGACTCTCAATCCACTAACATTTCACCCTTTTGAAAAGGACGCGGTCTCTTGGCGCATTAATACCTGGTACGATGTAAAATTCTTCCGCTTGCTGTATCTTGTTCGGTTTACTACGCCGAAACATTCAGTACTGGTTTTTTGTTGACGTTCGAAGTAGTTATCAATTTGGATCAACACTAGTTATTTCTTATTCGTACCGTTTATAAGATTTAATTTTTTGTTAATTAGATATTATTCAAATGGTTTACAATTGATTTTAATCACGTTAATATATACCAGCTTATTTGATACGGGAGTATGACGTCATCGGCAATGGCCGGCTCGGATCGTAAAACCTTCAAATTAACTTAAACGTTTTGTTCTTACATAATATTCTCTAGTGTTTATCAAAATTTACAAATGTTTTTTTTTTTTTACATACAAATAATTATAAATGGTGGAATTTCATAGTTATCTATAGCCTAATTGTTTTATTTAATACATCGAGATTTATAACTAAATATAGAATGGGAACGTGGGAGTGGATCGTTCCTCTGTTCCAATGTGTTGTGTTTTTCAACCTTGGTAATTTAAATGGTATTATTAGATAGTTTCGTCTGTGGTTTGTTTTAAATAAAGCTTGGAATTTGATGGAGTGATATTAAATAAAGATAATGTAGTGTTATTATTGTGCTGTGAGGTAATTGATTTGTGTGGAAACGTCTAAATTTCTGAATGTTTACTCTTTCAATTAGGCCTGTCGTGCCGGTCTCAAGATAGCAACTTTTTGATTCCCTGTATTTTACAAAGTTTTTTGATATTAATCAATACGTGGGTGGTTTGTTAATAATAAGTTATGCGCATTTTCTGTCGTCTAGACCTATTGGTCTTGATTGCTGTTGTTTAGGCCCTTTTATGTAAATCGTCTGATTTTAAAACTATTCAGCTGCCTCAAGTTAGCACCTTTTTTAGATATGGGTCAAACTTCTATTAGTGTAGGCTGTATCAGCTGTTCCTAATTTGTTGTTTTTCTTTTATTGATGGGATTTGTGCTGTTATAAGACCACGATTCATATCCAATAAATACTTATGACGTAAACTTTGACCCCAGATCAAGGTTATGAGACTCAATATGTAATAACTAAAGATCAATTGACAAGTAATAGAATTAAATTAAATAATAATAAATCAAAATTAACTTTGAAGCAAAACTTGCGATGATTCTATAAGCTCGTGTTACCAACAAATTCTTTCTAGTATCTTCTACGTCCTGATGTCTTAAGTGACGCGGAGCCCACCTTAAAGTTACTAGAAGGAATGCTTTTGTATTTTTTGCGCATGACAAATCGTAATAGAAGGAGCACCGTCTAACAATAAAGAAGACAACATCGACAGAGATAGATCATACTTTCCAGAAGTTCGCAACAGAATTACCTCTCCAGTTGTAGTGTCATGCAACGTTTCCATTTTCAATAATTACTTTAAAATATTAAATTCTGCATCACAACCATGAAGAAACAAAGCTAAATGGGCAATGCCACCGGTGATAATACTTTTGTCACAAGCTATGGAAACGCATTGCACTGTGATGCTTTTGTTTTGAACTAGCTATTTCGACTACTCTTTCGGCAACTATACTTACATACAACGCTTTACACTTCCAAGACAAATAAATTCAGCTGCTTTCATGAGACATCGTTTTACAAAATCACTATCAGTGGAAGGTTTGAATGTTTTGCTATTAACTCCGACAATGCATAACGTGCATGTACCACAGCTTCACTTTCCTGTGTCACTTTAGTAGCCAGTAACTGTTGTTGTTTTAATACCAACTTCATCTTTGTATAGTTTCAAAACACTGATGAAAGCAATACACACTGAGCCAACAATTTTATACAGTGAAACTTCCAAATAACGGACACTGCTCGGACCGCGTAAAATGTCCGCTATTGAGAAGTGTCCACTATTAGGAGAGATGTTTGTACTGTAGATGTACTACAATTAGCAGTTAATCTGCTGTGCAACAAAGCAAAAATTCATACTGTATATGGTCGATAATAAAAGTGAAATAAATATTGTAATTGTTTCATAAGGGCCTACTGTATTACTGTATTAGTGTTGTGTAAACAACAGGAATAATGGTTTATTCTCACAAAAATGCACAATAAAACACAAATTGTTAATTTAAATAACAGTCATTATTTATTAATCATTTACACTAAAAAATGGTGTAAAAAATTATTTTTTGCTTAAGGGTTGGCTCTAGTAAAACAGAAAGCAACCTGCGACTCCCTATAGGGGCGATAGGTTACGCGGACATTGCTCATCATAAATCCATTTAAAACCCGCAATTGTTCAAATAACGTTTAAAAAAAATACCAAACTCTTTAATAGTGACATCATAAAAAAATATTAAAAATCAATGTTTTAAATTATTAATAAATACTAAACAAAATATTTTTCTTAGTTTTGAAAAAGCCATTTGCATGCATATTGGCCATAGCTTTAAAATGACATATCGTTCATAATTATCTGATAAAAAATAAAGGAAAAATTTGGATTTTAATTTAACATTGGTGTTATGGAGTGTCAGCCAACATGGCCGACAGCTAGAGCCGACCCTTAAAGTTAAACGCTTTCGTTTCAGAGACATCGCAATATACACTGTTCTCACGGTAACTTTATTCAAACTGAATTGTAAAAGGTTTTAACTGTTATTAAATGGCGCAAAGAAAAGAAACCTAGTTTCCAGGAAGTCAAATTCCTGGTAAACAGGACGTCAACTTCCTGGTAAATAATGAACAAACATTGGATTGAATGTTTCGTGACATCTACAATTCTTAGAAAAAAGCAACATTTTATACTCCGCTGTTCGTAATTCGGAAGTTTCGACTAACCTATTTGACTACCAATTTGGTGTCCGTGTCCGTTTTTGGGAATGTCCGTTATTTAGAAACACTACAAAGGCCATAAAAGCATGAGCTCGCTCGGGAATATAAAAATGTCCGATATTAAGAAGTGTCCGCTAATTAGAAGTGTCTGTTAAGGGAAGTTTCACTGTATTTCACTTCACAGCAAAAATACTCCAAGAAAAATTCAGTTTTTCAGCAGTTCTTTTACCACTTGACTTTGATAAAGACAATGGCTTGGTCAGAAGTGCAAAGCATACATCGGGCCCCATGTTCTTGTTCCCGCCAAGGAAATCAAAGCACATGAGCACTCACAGCCAAAAGAGATAAAAACAGCACTCTTTCTTTCTTTCCATAAACTATTTTAACTTCTGTAAAAACTAAAAAGTGACAGAATCGTATTAATCATTTCCCGAAAGAGAAAAGTTGACTGCCTAAGAAAGAGACGTACAAAACAACAATTCTAGGACAAGATGGAAGTGTATATAATGTTGATTTAAATGGTGTGTGTGTGTGTGTGTAAAAATGTATATAGATGTTTTGCTTGGTTGTTATAAGTGTTATGTGTGTTTTATTCGAATACCCTGAGGGATACCAAACACCTCTTAATGGTTGCAGCCATCTGCACCCTTCGTGCACCGAGATCTTTTGGAAAATCGGAATACTGACTAACATTACCAAGGTTTCACTGCCTTCTTCAATCAGTATTAGTCAATGTGCGTGTAATTCCAGTTAAACTTATTTTAACCCAACACCTAATTGACCTAACGGTAACAAATAATTGCAAAGGATCTTACATTTAAATTCAATATTTTTTTTAGCTAATGAATGTGATAACGGTTTCTGACAAGTAGCACATTCAGATAAATTGAACTCTAAAATTGCTTTCTGGCTTTAGAATATATATTTGGGGAATTTAAGTCCTGAAATTTCAATGCAGCCTCTTGTAAATGTACACTTAAGGGTCGGCTGACACTCCATAAGACCAATGTTAAATTAAAATCCAAATTTTTCTTTTATTTTTGATGGGATAATTATGAACGATATGTCATTTTAAAGCTATGGCCAATATGCATGCAAATGGCTTTTCCAAAACTAAGAAAAACAATTTGTTTAATATTTATTAACAATTTAAAACATTGATTTTTAATATTTTTTTATGTTGTCACTATTAATTATAGCGAAAAACTACCAAGCCATTCGGATGAAGAATTTTGTCCCCTAGAGTTTGGTATTTTAAAAAAAACGCTATTTGAACAATTGCGGGTTTTAAATGGATTTAGGATGAGCAATGTCCGCGTAACCTACCGCCGCTACGCTGGAGTCGCAGGTTGCTTTCTGTTTTACTAGAGCCAACCCTTACCTACTATTTGAAGTTAACAATCTTTTAATAAAAGCAGTAGCTTAAGAAAACTTATCCATACATAGTTTACTATTTCAAGGATATACTTTTCCCAAATATTTCCTGGGTTTAAAAATTGTGATTTCACTCTATTTTTGTCTACATTTATTACATTTTTAAAACAGTTTCACTTTTTCGGCTTTTATGAAATATAATTTGATGTTTCCAATTTAGTGAAAAACAGTCGGACGGATAACAACATACTGGAATTATAATTTCTGGATTATTACTTTGGGTTTTTTGGTTTGAGTGTATTGTAATAAATTGCTCTAAAGTCTAAATTTTAGAACAATCTTTTGAGGAATATATCTATTTTCTATGCCATTGAATGTAAATTAGGAAATTCTTGAGTTTTGTGAATATGCTTAACATTAATATTATTTTTTTAAATATAATCTTATAAAAACTATAGGTCGTTTGGTAGGCGCTTGCGAAAAAACAGAAAGCCTTGTAGTAGAGGGGCTTTACGGCTTAGTCTATTTTATTCAATCTTAGAACTGAAATGTTACTCACCACTAAACCATGACTACTGTCTGCGCGCCCCAAAGACAAGTAACAGCACATAACAAACAACTTGAATGCATGAATGATCTAAAAAAACTTACATTTGTTTTCCGGAGAAAATTAATCTTTGCTGTTGTGGAGGAATGCCTTCTTTTTCTTCAACTCTTTCTTTTATTCTTTCAACTTTGTCCGTGGGTTCAATGTCAATTTCAATCTAAACATAAGTCAATTAATATTTACATAACCTGCAAGTATGCCATGTATCTTAAACTTACCTTACAATAAAAATTTGGAAATATTAATTCATAATAAATAAATATTCCAGTAGGCCTACTACTTAATATTATGAAAAACAAACGTGAAATTAATGATTACAGTAAATTCTCATTTGGTACAAATGTCAATTGTATTATGTTAAAAACATATTAGCCCAGTCATTAAAAGACCTTGACCCAAGAAAAAATCGGGCCTGAACATAGTCTGTGGATTTGTAGGCTAATATTTAAGGTCACAGTTTAAAAAAAAAAAAACTTTACATCTGGAGAGGTTGAAAAAGTTAAAATTTTGTTGAAATTTTTTTTTTTAAATTCGGTTTTTGGTTAATATTATTTTTAATTTTCATTATATGAAAAAACAAAAAATTCTACAGAAAAGTTGAGAAAATTTGCAATAGAAAACATAATTATGGTTTTTAATAAAAATGCTAACTTTCGAAGCGTACCGAGCGTGCGCACCCTATTCATATCACCTATTCGAGCTCCCCAGAGAATAAACCAGCAATATATATATGAATCTCTTTGTTAACACCTCAGCTACTAATAAGTACACGTGTTTATTTTCATTTTGATATGCATTGCTCAGATATATTCTGTCCGAAGCATTTGAAAATCCAATATTTTAAGTGTATCACAACATACTATTGTATTTCTAGATTAACAAAATTAATACTTGATATTATCAAACTTAAAGTTTCTTTATATAATATACTAGAGAGCTCCAACCCCTGCTCGCCAACCCCCACGGTTAATCCCGTCGAAGCAAATGCAAACAGGTTATTTTATATAAATAGGCTCTACTAATAAATTCTAAAATGTCTTATTTATTTTTAATTGGGATGTAACATAGTGGTTTCTTATTTTTAAATTCCTTAATTTATTAATTAAGGGTTTATTCTCTAGCTTTAAGGAAAGTATAACAATCAACATTTTTACTACATTTTCACCCCTTGGCAGCACGCTACAAAATGTCAATCTATGATACTTTTTATATGTATGTTGTAAGAAGTAAATGTACAAATTTTTTACAAAAATATTTTGTCAATAAGAATTTTGATGTGAAACAGGCAGAAGATGACGCAGACTTATTAATAGTTAGAACTGCTCTTTCTATTAAAAATTTAATGGCAGTGATTGTTTCTGAGGATACCGATAGTTTAGTTTTTTTGACAGCTTTGACTCCAATAAAGCTTTGACTCCTGGTACTGAAAAAATCTTTGTGTTAAAGCCATCCAAAGGAAACCCAGAAAAGAAAGTTTACTCTAATCATAGTTTCGATAATTATGAATATTGTAAAAAATGTATCCTATTTTTACTCGCTGTAAGTGGTTGTGATACAACATCGTGCTTTTTTGGGAAGGGGAAAAACATTTTATTCCGAAATATTGAAAAATGCAAGAAAATTTTTGAATTGACAAAAGCCATGGAAACGTTCCTTTTACCAAATCAAACGCACGAGCCTATCGAGACAAGTGGAAGAATTTTCTTGTTGAATTTGTGTAACTCTCCTAAAAATATAACGTGTGAATAAATTGAGATTTCTTAAATTCAAGCAAGCAGTAAGTAATAAAAGAAAAGGTTTAAAATCCGTTAAATTGGAAAATCTCCCGCCGACTGATGATACAGCTGCCCAGCATTTTTATCGAGTTTATCTTCAAGTTCAGATATGGATGTCTAATGATCTGCCGGCAGATAATTTTGGCTGGAAGATGCATGATATATTGGCAACAGTCAAAATGTTAAAAGCACCTGCGCCTAAAGAAATTTTACAAATGTTATTCTGCAACTGTACAACTGGGTGTAATAGATCGCCTTGTACTTGTAGAAAATCTGGGCTGAAGTGCTCATCCGTTTGCGGATCCTGTGAATCCACTAATTGCACGAATTTAGGAAAGATACAAAATGAAGAATGTGAAAGTGATGGTTATGAAGATCTTGAAAATGAACGTCGAGATATTGACGAAGATGATTCTGATAACGATAGTGATGAAAATGACGGAAATTTTTAGGAATTGACATCATGAATTCAGAGGAAGCAGATCCAGATCCTGCATCTGCTAGTAGTTCCGACAGTTAAGCGTGTATTATTATTGTAATTTAACTTTTTTGAAATGATAATCCGTTATGTAAAAACTTAATTACATTTTTTAATAAAGTCTTTTCAAACTCTCATCTATCAAAGCCTTCACAATTTATTCGATTTATTTTTTTTGAAATGCACTTGCAAGTCCTGACTAAAAGTGGCAGGGATAAACTCAAGCATAAGAAATCGGCTTCGGGAGTCCACAATGATTTAAACCCGAGTCTAAAAGATAAACTCCGTGGGTTTGGGAGATCAAGTCCGAGCATGAAAAAAGATAATCCGAGACTAAAAAAGAGCGATATTAAGCTCCAACTTAAACCCGCTGGGGGGCAGATTTAAGTTGGAGTTTAAAAAAAAGTTTACATTATTATTTAATTTAATATTGCAAAAAGAGTTGTATTTTTGTCATCAGGATTATTTCCACTCACATGCGTAAAAAAATGTTCATACAAAAAAGTGTATTTTTCATTGTTTTTTACAGTGTTACTATAGAAAAATTGCTGTTTTCCAGCTATGGTTAGAAATAACTTTCTTTATAGCATATATTATTATGTATATAAACTTATTTCAAAAATTTCCATTTGAAATAATTTGTAATAGGAACTTTGTCTGTAACTGGGAATATACATTACGTAATTACATTACCCCTTAACGTAACCCAGTAAAACGATCTTTTAAAATCATTTTAAGCGTAATTAGGAAAGTACGGTACTAAAACCATCGATGCCGCTTTATATGGTCAGTCGTGTTTTTACCCTCAAAACAAATAAACAGTCCTTATTCCGTGACGTTTCCCTCTCATCATCTCGTGAACGACTGAATATTGCAAAAAGAATTGTATTTTCATCATCATTAGGATTAAGTTCCACACACATAAGTAAAAAATGTTCATATAAAAAAATATATTTTTCATTGTTTTTTACAATGTTACTAAAGAAAAATTGCTGTTTTCCAGCTATGTATATAAATAACTTTCTTTATAGCACATATTATTATGTATATATAAACTTATTTCAAAAATTTCCATTTGAAAGAACTTGTAATAGGAACTTCGTCTGTAACGGGGAACATACATTACGTAATGACATTACTCCTTAACGTAATGACATTACTCCTTAACGTAATGACATTACTCCTTAACGTAAAGACATTACTCCTTAACGTAATGTAACCCAGTAAAACAATCTTTTTAAATAATTTTAAGCGTAATTTTAGGAAAACACTGAAACCATCGATGCCCCTTTATATGGTCAGTTGTGTTTTTACCCATAAAACAAATAAACAGTCCTTATTCCGTGACGCTTCCCTCTCATCACCTCGTGAACGACTGAATACGCAGGCAGGTGTCACCTGTCGAGCACAGTCGTAAATTATCCTTCTTAAATTTTATCATATTTTACATTTTATGTTTAGGATAGCTAAACTTTATACAGTTGATATTCTATAGAAAATGTAACAAATAAAACTTTATTGTTTGAACTGGATTGATATGTTTTATTTTTTACCTCAAAATTAATGTTTTTCCTTTTGGCAACTAAGGTTGTTTTTACTTTTTTTGTCTAACAAAAAGGCAAATTAAATGTCAATATGATACAAATTAGTCAAAATTACCTTTATGTATTGATTGGTAGCTTTTACCATTAATATTTCAACGTACTTAATAGGAAACTTCAATGGCGAAAGAAATACACTTTTATATAAATACATTTTATGAAATGCAATAACAAGTTAATAATGGCAATAGTTTACATAGCAAAACAAAAAATACTTTGAACCAAAACTTAAAATCTTTTCCTTTACAAATAAAAATACACTCTAAAAATAAAGCATTTAAAAAGTCCTAACAAATAATAGTTTAATAGGAAACTATTATTATTTAATAGATTATAATGTACAAACTGAAGTGATCAGCATAAGATCATAGTTTTTAATGAGAACGTAATGGAATGGCGTTTATTGCGTTTAAGATTCGGTCAGTAGTTGAACAGCTGTTTGCTCCAACCTTTCTCTAGGTTCTGCCAATGTTGCTACACAAATTCCCAGTGTTTCCCTCTTATTTAGGCTCAGCCTTTCCCTCCCCCCCCCCCCGATGGAGGGGGAATGCATTAGGCACCATCAGGGAGCACGTGTCCCTGGTGTGTGGGACTCCCGGTTCATCCGGTAACTACCCACAACCCTAACCTCCATTTTCTGTACAGGCAGTACCTCCACTCTGGGACCGCTTTAAGCATTACTTCAGAGTGGGTGCCTTTAGATGACCATAACAGGCTTCTTCATTTCCTTACTGCCTGGAGACAGTTTTATACCCTGACTTCTCTAATCTTTTGCCTTAGAATTCGTTCGGCATAGTGCTGAACCTGGTTCCACGAGTCCTCGCTTATTAGCATCTTTGATACAATATTGGCCGGTGTAAGCAAGCCAATTCTTTCTTCGATGTCCTGTCTTTCTTCCGCCCATCTGACACGGAAGAAAAACGTGTGCTCAACATCGTCCAACGCGGAATCGCCATATGGGCACACTGGGCTTTCCACTTTTCTTATTTTTGCCAGGTACGCCTGGACGCACCCATGTCCAGTCAACAGCTGGGTCATATAAAAATTCACCTCCCCATGTGGTCGGTTTATCCATTTGGAAATGTTGGTAACTAAGCCAGCAGTCCATTTCCCTCTAGTCGCTTGTTGCCACCTTTCCTGCCAGAGTCTGAGCGTTTGCTCTTTAGCTTCGTCCTTAATTTTGGCTTCTTCCCTTCTCTGGAATATAATCCTCCTCTCCATTGCCATCGGGTCGATACTAGCAATAACCAGCACAGCTGGTTACCACACTGTCCTATAGGCACAAGTCACCCTAAGCGCCGCTCTCCTTTACACAGCTGCCATCTTATTGCGATAAGATTTTTTCTTCGGCGCTTCTGCCCAGATTTCGCATCCATACAGAAGAACTGCATGTGTGACCGTCATTAGCAGTCGTCTTGTTCCTGTCGTTGGACCGCCTATGTTTGCCATTAAACGACTTAGAGCCACTGTGACTCTGGCTGCTTTCTCCGTGGCGTGCCTAATCTGCTCCCAATAACTGAGACGAGAATCTAACCTTGAGCCGAGGTACTTCACGTTGTCTTTTGTCCGTAACTCTTCCGAACCCACACGCAATGGGATAAGGCTCAGTCTTACTTTAAGCACGGGCTACGTTAATCTCGAGCTTATCTCATTTACAGTCGGACTCCCGAACCCAATTTTTAGTCACGGGCTATTTAAAGCCGGGACTAACGTTAGACACGGGCTATATAAACCCGAGCTCCCAAACCGCCCCTAAATAAAATTGTATGCACTTTTTTATTTTGTTAAGAAAATACTTCATGACTTTCAGGTCTGTTTAGGTCTTAATTAAGCTCAGAAATAAATAATATTGTAGCTTTATTTTTCCCTTCTTTTTTGTTTGCAGAGCTTTAGGTTTCTTGACCCCAGAAGCACCCTCTTCCCATCTAGAGTTTGCATCAATGTAGTCTAGTTGATAAAAAAAGTGTAATATAATTTTGCCTCATTATATAAGTTCAATAATAATATGGCTAAGTATTTTATGACCAGGTTTCATTATAAGTATTTTAAAAAACTACAAAAACTTGTATACTTAACTTGTACAAATATACCAACTTAAATTAACACATTAAACTTCTTACTCACTTCTTTTCCAGTCAAAGTCTGCACCAACACATGAAAAAAAGAAGAAAAATATTTTAATATGCCTATTTTACTTAACATTATAATAGAATATTATTCCTTGTACTTTATCTGAAAAACTATTAGTTAAAACAATCTATCAAGTTGAAAAACATCTGGGCTGAATATAGGCCTACTGTATATTACAGATTACTGAACACGCAAGTTTAGATTACTAACAGTGTTTGTGTGTGTGTGTGTATGACGACCTGAACAGTGATGAATATATTTTATACTTGATAATGAGACTACGGTCTCGAAACGCGTCGTAAGTAGGACAACTCAAGAAGTCACAAGACGGACTAACAATCAGGTAAAATACTATTGTAATTTCCTGTATTTATTTCATTTGTGAAGTGACTTGGATACCAAAACCATGAAACTAAAATTAGAAGCTAGTCAAGCATCTTTGGTATATACATTTAGAAACATAAAAACTCTACTGATTAAGACCAATTTGCACATAAAATTTAATAAAAAGTGCTTAAAAATGGACATTGTTCCTACATACGCTATCGTACGTATAAATAACATGTCATTATCTGCCATCAAAGCTAAGCATGTTGCAGAATTAACCTGGATAAAGCAAGAAATAAAATATCTGAACTCTAAGAAGATTAAATTAAATAAAGAATTATACTATTTACATTTACAACTTTTCAACATATTACACCCTGCATGTATGGACAGCGTCTTAAGTTACGTACATGATCAAACCACAACAATTTCAAAGCAGACAGTTCGTAGACACAACCTTAAGATACATAGCTTATCTAATAAACAACATCCGAATGTAAACATACGTTCTACCCTAGAGTATCTAATCTGACAGACATAGTCTTTGACAATAACGAGACTTATCTTTTAAATAAAGGCCTTAAATATAATGTTCCTAAATTCAGCAAACAACAGATAATAAACAAAGTAATTAACGCCGAGGCCGCCGTAAAAACGTTGCCTAGCATGAGACTCCAGAACGAAACCAGAGTTCTAATTAATAACAAAATTAATAACGTGTTAAGAAAGGACAATAATAATTCTAAACATTCTGAAAGGCTAAAAAATTTATATAGGGAGGATTTTAGGTGCCTAAAACAAATTAAAAACAAATCGGAAGACAATGACGCTATGATTACAAAGGCAACACAATGGTCATAATACAAAAACAAGATTATAGCCTTAAAGCTAATGAGTTCTTCGCTGTAAACCTTATTAGGAAAATACGTAACGATCCTAGGAAAACATTTGTCAAAGAATTGAATTCGGCCTTCAATAAATTGTTGTTGGATGAACCTACCCGACAATATCTGAAACCCATCAACGCATTTGCCCCACAGTTTACTGGCCTAACCAAAATTCATAAAAATAATAATCCAACTAGACCATTAATAAATTACAAAACCGCTCCAGGTTATAGTCGCCAAAAAATTGGAACAATTAATAAAACATAACATAGAAATAAAAAACAATTACAGCGTGTCAAGTAGCACCGATTTCGTTAATAAATCAAAATATTTAAACATTTCTCATAGCCACAAACTTATCTCCTTTGATATAGTAAACTTATACACGAACGTGCCTGTACAAGACACCTTGGACATCTTGAGAGAAAGTTTAGTCGAATGTAAGAAACTTAACACCCAAAAAATCGATGAACTGATGCAGCAACTTAAGGTTGTACTACATCAAAATTATTTAACATTTGAGAACGATTTTTTCATACAGGATGAGGGACTCGCCCTTATCTGGTCTACTGTCTGAAATACATTTGAACCATTTTGAAAATAAGTTTATAATGTCTGAGCGTAATTTGCACAGGAAGAAAATTCTATTTTATATTAGATATGTCGATGATACCTTCATCGTTTTTTGATGGCACATTACGTCAGGCGGAAAGGTTGAAAACCCACATTAACACGATCAATCATAAGATTCAATTTACAATAGAAACCGAACCAAACAACAGTCTGAATTTTCTCGATTTAACCATAACCAAAACTCTAGATAAACTGAACTATAAAATTTTTCGGAAACCTACAACCACCGACACAACCATACATGCACAATCACACCATCCCATCTCCCAAAAAATGTCTGCATACAACGGCTTCATCCACCGCCTTCTCACCATTCCATTAAATAAACAGAACTTTCATGATGAACTAAACACCATAAAATATATAGCACAAAAGAACGGCTACCATAGTTCAATGATAGACAAATTATTACATAAACATATGAGAAAGAAATTCACCCCTCGTAAGAACAAGGAAATTAATAAATTTGTCTCGGTTGAATATTCTAACATTGTTCCTATGATGTTAAAAAATACTTTCGCCAAACATAAAATCAACATCACGTATCGAACTAACAACAACGTTCAAAAATTTTTTCGACATAAACGGTTGACACCAACCGAAAGGAAACGTCAGGTGTATATAAAATAAACTATAATGACTGCGACCGCTTTTATATTGGGCAGACAGGCAGAGCGTTTAAAGAACGCTTTAAAGAACATCTGCCGCACAATAACATACGTAAAATGAAGTCAAATTACACTCAACATCTGATAGACCATAACCACAACTACACAAATTTTGACACCAACTTGACACCTCTTAATGAACACCATTGAAGAATTCAAAATTTACAGGGAATTCAGTCATAACCCAGATAACGTATTAAATGATCAGCATCATTTCAATCCAATGACTTGTATGATACAGCCCTCGGTTATCAAGATAGAACCGGTCAATAATCACGGTACAAAGTAGGCTGCTTTATTTAGGTTAGTTCAGTGTGTCATAGACGATAAGATGGTGTACACCAACCGGCTCAATCCGTATCGCACTATAAATTATGTGTTGTGTACTTTGTGTTTTTAATGTGTTTGTGTATATGACGACCTGAACAGTGATGAATATATTTTATACTTGATAATGAGACTACGGTCTCGAAACGCGTCGTAAGTAGGACAACTCAAGAAGTCACAAGACGGACTAACAATCAGGTAAAATACTATTGTAATTTCCTATATTTATTTCATTTTACTAACAGAGCTGGTTTTGACGTCCATCTTGCCAGAAATAGATGCAGCATTCTTAGTCGATCTCATCAACTTGTGGGATTAAAAAAGTGTCTCAACTTATCTAGAGAAGAAGTAGGCCTACTATAATTTGTTGATGGTTTTATCTTTAAAAATAAAAGGGCCATAAACTTTTCTCCTGTTTAAGGCACAAAAGATGTTGATAACTTTTGGGCTATCCTGAACATTTTTACTGCCCCAAATTCAACAGTTGTGTGTACTAACTTGACCGCTTAAATAAAAAGTTGAATTATGACTGAAGATTATATTTGCAATGAAATTTTCCTCTACATAAAATCGATGTTACATTTCTGTACAAAACTCCTTACAGGTTGATTTTGTAGAACTGTTGCCAAAGCTTTGAGCCTCACTTGCTCTTAAGACATCACCAGAGAAACAGGGATGCTCTGAAGATTTCTAATGGCTTACTGAACACCTGATTTCAACAAAACACTTATGAAACTCATAAATTGTATGTACGCCTATTGGCACAATTTTATTATACTCGTACAAAAATTCCATTTCACAATTATTGTCGCAGACTTCGAGTCTTGAAATCAAATTACACAGCGAGAGCGCTTTAGACTGGTGAAGGCAGCCATCTTCATTACAATGGCCGCTATGTTTGCAGTGGTGATATTTTGTTACAAAATCGTACCAAAACCAACTCTGTAAGTAGTGGGAATAATTTTATATGAATTTACAAATTAGTACAAGTAATTTACCGCTTTTATTTATTTACTCATTTATCTCCATATTTCCTCAAAATCTATGAAAAGAAAATTTGGCATAGAGATCCCTTATGTCAGTGATTCCCAAAGTGTGAGCCGCAGCTCCAGAACACTATACTGAACACATTTTTATAATATGTTTAAGCCAAGAGGGTTACTAAGAATTAAATCACTGGATACAAATTGATTATTATTAAACCGTTACCTGTGGGATTCTAGCAGCTCATGACCAAGAGGTCCGAAGTTAATCTAAAGCAGAATATTGCTTAAGTAGGCACTGTGATCAAACAACAATCAAATCAAGGACAAGAAATTATTATATCCAAATTATGCTCATGACAAGCTCACAGTTGTCTTCCGACAACTAATGAAACCCTGTTTACAAGAATAGAATAATTGCTGATAAGAAATGAGTATTGTAACAGAATTCAATATGAACCTTCACATTATTTTGAAGCAGGAAAGCCAACCTATGCTCAATTAAAAATAATGAAACATATTCATTAGTGTTTTGATATAGTACTAAGCACTTTATATTTAAATAGCTGCTGTTATATTATTTATTGAAATTATAAATGGAACAAATGTAAAATAAAACAAAAGCCTAAACATAAATTACCTCCCTGTAAGTTTGTAGCCTAGCCTACTAGTCACAGGTAGGTAAAAATGGAAAACGTGATGACCAGAGGTTTCTCGAAAAAAAATTCATATTATGAAAGAACAAGTTAAACTGACTGTAAAAACACCAAAAATATCTGCGGGAAATAAATTATTATGGAAAATACAACTTATTATTAACTTGCACTTATCCAGGACTTAACTTTAATTTCTCAACATATATGTGATGTGTGTAATGTATATAACAAAAACATTAACTGGATTTATGTAGACTAGGCCAGAACTTCAGGCAGCATGTGTCAAAAACACCTGAAACACTTAATTTTTAAAATCCACAAAAATTCTGATATATAATACCTTGTTTGTTCAATCATCAAAATTACAAAATGGTAAACATACTGAGACTGGCAACTGTAAATTTGTTTAGCTTCAGGTTTTGTTATTTTTAAGTTGGCATTGTAAGTTATAGGGTGTATATATGTCAAATTACTCTTTTGATTTTCATGATAAAACACTACGCCTACTCACAATGATTAAAAGAAACCCCAAACCACAAATAGAAGGAACAAAAAACAATTGAATGAAAAGTTATGGTTAATGTACTACCCTAATGCACATTTCAATGACATAGTCATCAACCTCAGAGGGCTTTAACATTACTGTTTAACACTAGGACTCATTGAAATGTGCATTAAACATAACTTTTCATTAAATTGTTTTGTTATTTGTTCCTTCTATTTGTGGTTCGGTGTTTCATTCAATTATTGTGAATTTGTCGCCACAGTGCTCTTCGACCTTTGTAACTAGCCTACGACTACTGAAAAAATTGGGTAAATTGTTTTCAATTTACAGATCTTTTTCAAAAAAGGAAAATGAGCTTTTTATGATTAGTGCTTTTCAAATTTCGGCGTAACTTTACTATTCGACTCTAACCTAATATTTTTGCAGACAGCGACGTTGTTTTACATTCTACTGTTAAATGTTGAATACAGGAAAACATACTGTGACTTAATAGGTTAGGTTTAGAACCTTTTAGGTATTTTTTTAATTATTATTTTTACAATTCTGTTAGCTCTAGGTTAGCCTAGAGTCGAATAGTAAAGTTGCGCCCAAATTTCACCAAGAATTACAAGTCATAGGCCTACATACACTTTGAAAAACTAAACAAAAACCACAAAGATTAGAGCCTATGCCTAGTACCTAAGGCGAATCAAAACAAAAACACCATCTAGCAGATAACCTTTTGAAATTAAAAATATACTTAAACATAACAACGGCAATGATTACTGTAATCATATAATTTAATACTATGACCTAATTAAAACAAACCCTTATATAAATACACAGGTAACGAATTTCAAATCCTAGTTGCAACATAACCTCAAACCATACAAAAAATTATGCTAACAAGCTACTATACTACTATTATTATAACACATACCTTTACTTTAATCAACATATTTGATTATTAAAATTGTTTAGGACAATCTAAGTATTTAAAAAACTAAATACGTTATAATACCACAGTTTTCAAATAACTGTGATTCATAAGTCCAAAAGTCAAGGAAGTATGCGATTTGCGAATGCAGCTTTTGCGGCAGTCGAAACCACAGAACAGTCAATAATATTATAATGTATACAGAGATTCCACGTTATAGGCTATATAGTGAGAGTAGATAATAGCGCATTCTGGGTAAAAGTAGTCGTACTACTTCATTTTTATACCCATTTTACTTCCCTCTGGTGTTCTAAATCTAGAGGAATATTACTTTCAAGTGAAAAGAGAGAAAGATAGTAAGGCCTGGTTCTACAATCTCCCTATAAAGTTCCCGAAAGTTACCCGGCGGATAAATTTAACCTGCCGACAAATCCACCCGACAAGTATATTCGTTCTACAATGGGTTTTTATCTCTCCGATAACTACCAGGAACTTACCTGTTAGATTTACAATTTTACAAGTGGGTTGGAACACTTTGTCGATCGTGATTGGTCGAAATACGGTTAAGGAACGCACCTTAGTGACTAAATAACGAACTAGCCTTGGAATGTAAAGGCTAAAGGCATAAGGCCTCGGCTACGATACAAGCGGTGAGCGGTGGGCGGCGAGCGTTACTAGCAAATACAAGCGGCGTTGCCTGAGCGGTGGACGTGGCTACGATACGAGCGACAACATTCCCACAGTCAACGAGATGACGTTACACGAGGAGCTAGTGCTGACGGAAATACTTAGTGAGAGACCAGTATTTATAGGAAAATCACAATATAGGACTACTGTACTATATCTTTAACCGTAGACTTAAGTGATATTTACTTTTGTCCAGAAATTCAGGTGTAACCCTGGTAGAGAGTATTTTAACAATGTTAAACAGTCCCACAACAGAAAATTTAAATCCTTTATTAGGTTTAAAAAATAAATAAACTCTTAAACAGAATGCCAAATTCCAAAATTATAGCCGCACAATTTATAATCTTTTTTGTTTACAGTCGGATTTTCTTGAAATTTGAATTTTAACATAAATTCAGGTGTAACCCGGGGAGGGAGTAATTTTAAAATATATGCTTCCTGTGAAAATAACAATCGTAAGTAGTCTCATAACAGAAAGTTTTAATCCATTGGTATTTTTCAATCCATAATTCATGGTGTTTAAAGAATAAATAAACCCTTGAACCGAATACAAAATTCCGAAACTATACTCGCAAAAATTAGCATCTTTTTTATTTACCATCGGATTTTCTTGAAATTTTGTAATAAGTGGTCGTTAGTATGCCATGAACGTATAAGTATCAAAAATACTTAATTTTGCCTTTTTAACCAATGTCATATTATTATGTTTGGTGAAAGTAAAGAAACCCATGTGCGTCGGGCGGCAGTCGAAAAATTATCTAACTGATTTGATCCTAAGCGGCACCCTGCGGCGAGCGTTATGCCAACGCACATCCGCCACTTGCATCGCAGCCAGCCAACCGTGTTTAACAAGGAAACTCCAAGTCAAATTGTTGCTAACTGTGTACGGTCCTGCAGGCTGTTTATCCACATATATACTTCTAAATTGGTAGCATAAAAGTTGGATGCATATACAATATGGCATAAACTTCTATGCCAAATTTTGCCGGTTTTTTTTCATGTATGTGCGGAAAGGACATCTGCCATGGAAACCCACAAGTTGCTCGTCAAATAGTCAGTAGGCCTGAATGAATTTTTTTAGTTTGAGACAAATTTGTCAAATATGTACACCATAGCTGCCAACTTGTCTTGTGATTGACGTACATCTCTGTAAAGAACATCATCAAATCGCAGGCATCGTAACAAAAATCTAAATCTATGTTCACTCCATAGTGACATAAACTGCATCACATTCTGTCCCCGTACTGTTAACCCAGAAATAAAAAATATTTCGCCTGCCAGATCTTAGCACCCCAATTATGTATAACGTTCCCAACAACGATCTAATTTCTAACTCATCTGTTGGTTTTGCATCTCTTTCTCTTCCGAAATTTGGTTTTATTTTGTCAATATTAGTAGAGTGAACAATGTGGTCAATCAGAAAAGCAAACACCTCAACATCGATACGAGCATTTATAACATCACCGTGAGGGCCAGGTGCATAAAAAGGAGGTATTATGTTGATACATGGGGTTCTAGAAGTGCATGACAATTGAGGCTGCAAATACCAGTGGGTTAGTTCTCTATTTTTACCTTTTCCCTACCTATATAAAACTCACGTAAATCAAGATAAGGTAGTCGAGGTTCTGCTGCAGGTCCAGCTTCCTCTGACGGTAGTGGAGGTTGTACTATAGCCTCTGCTTCTTCGTTTTGTTGATGTTCATCACAGTCCATTCATAAGAAACTTCATTAACAATCACAATGTTTTCCTCTCTGGGTCTTTTACTCCAATAATGTTTTCACAGTCACAATCGGTTTTATTATTTACGTATTAGTTCACGGTATCGTTCCGACATTTTAAACACTAAATATGCGCAAAATATATAAAACAAACACAGTTATACCAAAAACTAAAGTGAATCACGTTAACAAATATGTAGTCCGTGTTTGCGTGGATCACAATAGTGATCCAATTACAAAAACAAGCACCCGATATTCACATTATTGACAACAGGAGAGCTGTGATGCTGTGACAGCATTGGCCTGTTCCATTCGGGGTGGGATAAGGTAGATGGACGCTCAAGGTCAAGGATTATACCAACTACTAGCAGCAAGAAAACATAAACTTCTGGATCACAATAGTGATCCGCGCGACCAATGCAGTGTTAATATTTGGAATTCTTAATACAGTAATTTAAAAACATTACTTGGATTTATTTTCTTTACAAATTTTGTGGTTTAGACCTAATAATTTTACTTTATGTACAAAGAATAAAGACATAAAAAATGAAGTCTAACATATTTCATTTACATCTTATTGTGTCCTGCAGGATGCTTAAATAGCTTATTTTACAAATTTTTCAGTTATAGGTGGATCTTAATGAATTCGGTTTGAAACAAATGTCACCAAGTAAAAAATGCACAAACGTTCTGTTGTAGCCTAAAACAACATAATATAACAAATCATGATTCCGTTAAAACAAATAATCGATTCGGCCACCATAATAAATCAACAAAAATAAGATAAATAACTTTTGATATAATTTTATATTTTATCTTTTAAACTTTGACGATTATGTTCAAAGAAACAAAGTAGCCTATTTAGTCCAGTAAAATGATGTTCAAAAAGGGCTAGAAGTGGAAAGTTTTGGTGTAATTGTTTTTAATGGTTTAATTTATGTTTGTTGGGGTGCTAAACGATAATTTGAAGTTGAGTTCAACAAAATTGTTTCGGCAAATTGAGAAATCATCATAAAACCACTATAAAAATCTGTTTTTTTT
>JAGFPH010001635.1:81559-94432 GCA_018207615.1 Philaenus spumarius | reverse complement strand
TTACATATCTTAGAGACCGTCGTGGTCAGATCTACAATTTTGATTACGCGATGACCGGTGTCAGAAGTCTTTAAACTTCCATTTTCGAATCATAAATTTAAAAGAACAAAAAACAAAACATTATAAGTCCAATAATAATAATAAATAACACAACATGTAATAAGTAAGCTGGCCTGTTAACATAGCTTGAGATACTCACTAGTGGTGTTGTTTTAAATTTATGACTTTACAATGGAAGGTTAAGGACTGCCAAAACTGGTCGTCGTGTAATCAACATTATAGAACTGTCTAAGGTGTGTAACATAAATTAAGTTCACTACTACTGTTCAGGAGGCAAATAACCAAAATAAAGGTAATACAGTAGAGTCTCAATATTTCGAGTTGAATGGGACCGAGAGTACCTCGGATTGTGAAAAACTCGAACTACACGGAATATGTAGAGGTCAAGATAAAACTACTATTTATAGTCCTCGTATCTCAGAAAAAATTAAAGTAATATTAAATATACACTATTTTGCATTGAACACTGAGGTAAAAAAGTAATTTTATACACAGTAAAAAATAGAAACTTACTTATTAAAGAAATCATAAATAGTTTTTTTTTTTTAACTACACTGCAACGTTTACGAGCTGCGATCTCATGCCAGGGGGATACGGCAGGGCCGGGAAAAATTTGTTTCGATGTTATTTTTGTACATACAGTAGAACTTGGATAATTCGAAAGTCTTTAATTCGAAATTACCGTTAATTCAAAGTTTCGGTTCAGTGCCTTGAACTTATATGATATCAATATAAAACAATTATGGATAATTCGAAGTCAACTTCTTTAATTCGAAGTTTTTTTCACTAAAAATAAATCTTGTGCTGTGAAATTGATCGCTGGATAAATAGGTCACTGTCTGGTAGAATGGGGGCTGGACATAGGGGGCAGGACTTATGTGTTTGTACACGTATTGTAATTCTAGACGCGGTACCGGTTTCCAAGAATTTTGCCTTCCGAGAATTCTCTATAGGTACCGATACTGTAGTTTGTCATTGATGCTCTGCCCAATCTCTGTCTGTTATTAATTCTCGACAAAACCTTTTGTAAACAGAAAAGAAGAATCATATTGTTTATTGACACTTGTACTGCGCATAACTCTATCCCACTTACGGTTATTTTTTTTGCCCCGAACATGACTTTAGTTGTACAGCCAATAGATCAGGGTATTATAAAAAAAATTTAAGCATTTATACCGGATACTTACTGTACAAACGCTCTTGACAGATTCATTGGAAAACAAAAATTTAAAGATCGGTATCCTACAAGCAGCAAGAATGAGTCACAATGCATGGTCACATTCAATGCTATTTGTAGCTCGAATTACACGGAACCTCGGATTATCGAGACTCTACTGTATTTTTCCTCCTTTTTCGAGTTCATAAGTAATAGTCAATCTACAGTTGGTATTATTAATATGCTTGATTGAAACACTTTTTATCATCCGTGTATAAAAGTTGTAATATATTTTGGCTTGACTCATAGAGTACAAGTAATTATAATTGTTATTCACTCTACCATTGTCAGATAACTAAATAAACAGATTTAAGAATTTACTCATTCATGTTACTTTTAAGTAGAGTCAGCCTCTACTAAAGATAATCTTATTTATTTTGAATTTAGCTACAAACCTATTGAAAGGCGAAAAGTGGGAAACAATATTTAATCAAACCATACCATAACAGAATAACTCGATTATTGGCTCCTTCCTATTGGCCAGTTAAAAACTATCAATAATTTATATACAGCTCAGTTTTTATTAATCAATTTAAATCCTGTTTATCAAGTTTGGATATGCAAACGAACCGTCTGTTATTCTGCCATGAATAATTCACGCCCATTTGACTTTCTTAGGCATAGTTCTCTAACCAGGAATCCTTTGAGTAATGGATGTAGTTAAATTTCTTTATAAACATCTAGGCTATTGTTAGCCTTTTAGATTTTGTTCAAACAGTTTTATCAATTGATCATGTTTATTAAAGCTGCCCTACAAATGCAATCTGTATTGTTTCATTTAAACAGACAAATGTAAAAAGTGCTTCAATACACAATACTAACATTGACCTACTGATCTATTTAGCTGCTTTCGATTGAACCAATACAATTATCTTTGTATGATGAATTTGAACTCAAGTATGCTAGAATCAGGACTCTGGAGACTTTGATTCGACAGATTCTTCATCACTTACATACATTCGTGTTAAATCAGTATCACTATCTTCATAGTCGTCTTGGCTCCTGAAATCAAAGATTATGTAATTAATATCAAGAAAGATCTCGTTATCAGTTAATTTATAAAATTCTAAATAATAATTATTTATTTGCTAAATGATAGTAACCAAATGTATACACTAGTAAATACGAGGGGCATTCAATAAGTAACGAGACAAATTATTATTGCTCAAAAACGGTTTATTGAATCAGTACAAAACTTTCAGGACATAAAGTTGGCAACCTTGCGATGACAATTGATCAGCTGTTCAATCATTTTTTGTAAACATAACCTCAAATTTACTCTGTTAACGATGGCAAGTCCGCTCGAGAACTGCACCGTGGAAGAACAACGTGCCGTGATCAGATTTTTAGTCGCGGAAGGTGAGAAAGGTAGTGACACCCACAAAATAATGTTAAAAGTGTACGGAGACAATTCTAAGAATCGTTCGAACGTTTACAAATGGGTAGAACAGTTTCAAAGTGGCCGTACAAAAGTTTCTGACGAGCAACGCAGTGGACGACCGATCGAAGTTGGGACTTCCTCTCTCGAATCTCGGATTGACGCGTTAATTCGGCACAATAGGCGTATCACCATTGAACTGATACGTGAAAAAGTATACGCGAGTGTTGGAACTGTCCATAACATTATTCGTAATAAGCTGCAGTACAAGAAAACCTGTGCGAGATGGGTGCCCACACAACTCACGGATGCTCTCAAAGAAACCCGGCTTCAAATCAGTCAACAGTTGAAAAATCGATATTCGACTGAAGGAGAAGGTTTTTTCAAAAGAATTGTAACGTGTGATGAAACATGGATCCACCACTAAGAGCCAGAGTCAAAACTACAGAGCCTTGAGTGGAAGCATAAGACTTCTCCCATTTAAAAAAAATTCAAGACCCAGCCATCTGCCGGTAAAGTCATGCTTACAGTATTCTGGGATTTTCAGGGGCCAATTTATTGTGATTTTCTTGAAGGCCAAAGAACAATCAACAGCCAGTACTACAGTGACATGCTGGAAAACAAGATAAGACCTGCAATTCGAACGAAACGCCGTGGGCTCTTAACTGAAGGCGTGATTTTGCTTCATGACAACGCCCGTCCACATACGGCACAGCTGACGAAAGAAAAACTTCAGAAACTGGGCTGGGAGATCCTTCCACATCCCCCCTACAGCCCCGACCTCGCTCCATCAGACTTCCATCTTTTTGGACCCCTTAAAGATGGTCTACGAGGGATACATTTTCAATCCAATGAAGAGGTAAAAAATCAGGTGCAAAAGTGGCTTCGAGATCAACCTAAAGAATTTTATGCCAAGGGCATTTACAAATTAGCAGAAAGATGGGACAAGTGTATAAGTGTTGCTGGGGACTATGTTGAAAAGTAACCAAAGTTTTGTACTGATTCAATAAACCGTTTTTGTGCAAAAATAATTTGTCTCGTTACTTATTGAATGACCCTCGTAAATATCTGTTACAGACGTAGATATCAATAAACTAGAGTTGATTGTATTATATCTGCATTATACAGTGCCACCATTAAAAAAAGTTGATAGTCTACAAATCCACTTGTCAAAAATCTATAATTTATATTAATAGGTTAGCTAAGGTATGGATTTCATGAGACGTTCCTTATGAACAGATATGATAGCTCATCTAGCACAGGGATGAACCTATCAGATCTAACACTGGGTTCTGGCTGTTGTAACAATTAAAAATATTAATAAACAAAATATAGTAAATTAATCAATAATTCAGGAAGAACCAAGATTTCGTATTTTTCTTTTAAATTACGATAGGGAATTGATACCCACAACACTTAGCAGTGATAAACAACGAACGCAATAAACTCGGGAAGACGAGAGAAGTAACATCTAAATGGAAAAACCAAGATGGTTGGAAAAACCAAGAAAAAAAGGATGAATTTTATTATACAGTATATATAAAGTTTTTAGTCTAAATATGATAAAGTAACGATAAATTAAGAAAATACAAAAACTCAATGTAAACCAGTCGAATTGTCAGAGAACATCTATGCTCGTCACGGAGCATTCATTTTTTTCATTCATTTTTTTTTCAACAGTTCTTTGACAGACTTATTTCCTTTATGTTATTTTATATTGTTTCTTTTTGGGAAAAGACGGCACTAACCTCTTCACGAGATTGAGATTATTCGTTGCTGTACCAATCTTTAAACATTAAAGACATTTAATATTGTTATTCTAGTATAACACTGATAACTTTGGACAGTAAATAATTTTGAGTTGTTATTTGTAATATTCTCTTTTGTTATTTTCTTAAAGAATATTTAAATTAATAATAAATTGAGTTGAAATGTTGTACTGTCATTGACTTTAATCAGGCTAATAAATTTTCCCAGTTCAAAATTACAATAAATAAATTTCATAGGTTTGCTAAAAATAGCTCACAAAAATATATTTTTACAGATTGATAGAATTTGTTAACTTATTACCTGCATATTTCCATTTATATAATAGAAGCAAGCATTTCTTGTTATCATAAAAATAGGAAGAACAATAATGAAACATATTTTAAAAATTTAGTATTAAATTCTACATATTTAGTGAACATCAATAGATCCAAAGTTGCTCTTTGCCATTCTTCTGTTGCCATGATGTAACTATTTTTAACATCAATAGCTTACTAACTATTTTATTACATACAGTATAAATTATTAAGTTTGTTGTAAATAAAATCTCCAAAAAATTTAACTAAATATGACATTTATACGTAAAAGATAAGAAGAAACAATTGTTGATTTTTTTTCTTCACTCTGTTCTTTTTTTAAAATTATTCTGTCACTTTCATAACTTTTTTTGAGATTATAGTTATCAAAATCATAAGACTACTCATTTACTAAAATAAATTTTCATGTCCCCATTTAAGAGTTATAAACAATTGATAAATTTTACAATATTATCATTATATTATATTTATCAATAAAAATGTTAAGATTAATTGACTAAAAACTTCATGTACTTCTTAACCCCAGAACCGGCGGCTTTAACAAAAATGGATTTTTTGGGGTGTGCAAGCATTTTTTCAAAAATTCGCCAAAAATAGTAAATGAACCCCAATCCAAAATTGTTCCATAGCTTTTTAGTAGAGAAAGGTTCAAATAATTTATATATGCCAGTAAAAAAATTATAGATGTAAAATTTACAAAGTTATTAGCTTAAGAAACAAAAAATGTGCAGTTACGAAAAATAAAACTTCAACTTTAGGTCTACATAAAAAGTAGTAAATATTTTTTGTAATTTTTTCCATAAATTTAAAAAAGTTTCGTAATTTAGTTCTAAATAGAACTGTATACAAACATTTATTAATTTCAAATTTCTTATTTTGTACACACCAATTTTTATATTCCAACTACAAGCGTGCTAACAAAACTAGGCCTGATTTGAAACTTAATTTAGGAATATTTGCTTTACCCAAAAATGAAATCTATATATTTAAAGCCGTAAGGAAAAAAAAACATTTGGAAAGTTCGTCTGAGACTTCTACCGGACCGATTTACATGCGGGTTTTACCAAAACAAAGGTTTTCGGTCCTATATTAGCAGGTTTTATTTGTATTTTGAAAATATTTACGTTAAATGGGTCAAAAATGAAAAATAGGCTTTTCTTATGGAGATTTAACATGGGAGAAAAAGTCTACTTTTTCAATCCTTTGGACAGTTCGTGTAGGACTTTCACTGGGCCGATTTACATTAAGTTTATACCGAATAAAAGCAAAACTTTTCTATATTAACAGGTTTTATTTACTTTTACGTAATCTTAATTTCTTAAATGAAAAAAATCAACATTTCCAAACCTTTGCAATGATTTTATTTTACAGTTCTTCAATCAGCTGATTGTAAAGAAGCAAGGTATTTTGTCTAACAACAAAAGAAGAGTAAACGCTCATTTAATATAACAGCTGATTTCACCCATCATCTGTACAAAACCTAGCGTAGATTGTATTTTGGGGTTATGTTAACAATTACAATTAATTCATCAATAATGTAATTATTCTTCTGAAGTTGATTTTTTTAAATATGAGTTATACAATTAAGGTAGGCTATAATACGTTATAAGATTTGCTTTGAGGTTATAAAGTGAATATAAATACTACAACCTTTTATCAACAATGAATTTATTAATTTATACAAATTCATGGAAGATACCCATTCGTTTAACTACGGAAACATACGTACATCTTCGTATAAAATATAAATATATTCGAGTATTGATTTCTTTATTATAATATTAATAACTTCTAAATCATTTGATAATCAATATGAAATAAAAACCAATCAAAAGATAACATGTGTATCTTTATCTTGATATATAATTAAGGCCTACATAAATACAACATTTTACAAATAGGCCTACATTTTTAAATTGCAATATTTTTCATGGTAGTTGGCAACCGTATTATTTATTCAAGCTAATGGGGGTTTCTCCTTTCTTTCCTATCTGTATTGATATCCCAAACAATTAGATTATGTGTATAAAATATTAGTTAAATTCACTAATTGTCGAATCCATTTTTTTCTTCTTCAACTTAACTAGGTACAAGAAAAATAATAGGAAGGAAATAGCATTTTAAAAAGTACATTTTATACATGTTTCACAGTAATTCGCACCATCTGCCTAGCGCTCCACTCACCACGAAAACTGCTGTAACCGGGTCCCAACAGGGGGTTGGCGTGCGGAGCACGCAGGGGTCTTCCCTAGTATTATTATAAAAATGTGTAAAGAATAATTCAAAGAATTGAACTGTATACTTGTAAATTGTTATGTCATAAAAGTATTTGAGTTAGCTTTACTTGAATCACAAAATGAGATGCAACAAATGAAACCTCGTGCGGACAAAGGAAATCCAAAAAATTTCCGTTAAAACAGCCGTGTTTTGCGAACTCAAGCGGTAGTATGAATTCTGCGCAAGTCTGTACTTTCAACTGCTGATTGAATAAAATCTAAAACGTCAAATACAGTTTGCTTTACACCAAATGAAAGATTGAACTTTGGTCTATAAATAGATATCAAAAAGTCTATTGAAATAATTCGAATTATAAAAGATATCTCGAACGCAAAATGTGCTCTTTTATTGGTTGAAATCTGCTCAATTGAAAAGGTTTACAGACAATTCCATATCTTTGGAACCATGCGAGTGACTTTTGATTTGATGGCAGTTTTAGAAAGTTAAAATCTTACCGAATCCAAAGGTATCTCTACATTATTGTCAAAATATCCCGGTCGAGCGCAATTCAGCTTTAGAGAAGTGACAAAATAGAGCACAATTGCTTTGTATTTCGCGCGCGGCAAAACGTTTACAGAAAACTAAAATTTTTAAACGATGATTACATATGTAAATATACGTGTTAGAAAGAAATGTTTAATACAAAAATTAAATATATATATTTACCTTTACGATCTGTCTTATACGATCTTGGAAATTAAAGTTTGAAACATTATCTTTCCAATGGTGTTTGTCTTTTTGAGATTGGAAGATTTTTAGTGGGTCAAATATTCAATACAATCACGCTTTACAAATGTGTTGTCATGATCGCACGTTTCGTGCGATCTGCCGGTTCCAGGGTTAATAAATTATTATAACCTTTAGAGATTACTCATAATCAAAATTTTCTTAAGAATGGTTTTATTCTTTAAAATTTTAGTAACATAATAAACTGAGAAAAGTGCAAAATTGAATTATTATATACCTCATTGATGGGAACAGCGATATACAGCTGTACTGTAATCGATTAAAAACAAAAAAACATACTGTCTTTAGCGATATTGAGAGGCACCAGATCACCAAAGTTCTATAGCACTGAGTTGCTGCATCTTTTTGGTACAGTATTTAATCTATGGCAGCAAAGTAGTTGATTCAGAGCTGAAGCGATTCACCGAACATGCAACACTTCACTACTCTAAAGATTTGAGAGGCTAATTAATAATATATATATAACACAAAAATGTACATCACCTTCTTTATATTTAATTTATTCTAGCTATTACAGTACATTAATTCTACTGGCTAAGTCAGTATGGAAGGACTATCAGTTTAAAAATATTTTTTATTACTAAAATACAATTTTTACTTGAAAAATTTGTTTAAACTGTCAAAAAATAATATGGAACTAGTGAAAAGATGGAACACTTTTTCGAGACTTCGGCTCGTCGGGATGTGATTCCGATGCACTACGATTTTTTAACTGTCAAAATTGGTTTTCCCGTACCCAAAAACATTTAAAACAATATCTCACACTGAATTTTCAAAATGTTGATCCAAAAACGTGATCCCGATGCGCTACGACTTTTTAACTGTCAAAATTGGGTTTTCCATACCCAAAAACATATAAAACGATACCCCACACTGTATTTTCATAATTTTGACCCAATATTTTCAAAATTTTGAACCAAAAACATGACCCCGATGCGCTATCATTCAAGCTAGAAAGCTCAAAAGCTTTTCAACTCTCTGAAATAAAATTACGAAGATTTTGGTACCACCAGAAGTTTTCTACGATTGTGAGTCCTTATATCGTGTTTACAGGAAAACAGACACACACAAAACTATCGCATGATTTCAATACTTCGGCATTCTAATGAAAGCCAAAGTAAAAGTTGTATGATTGGCTAAATAATTGACATATTCTATAACGTTAGACGTTATAAAAATATTAAAAATATAAAATGTAAAATGAATTTAATATAGCTTGTTAAAAATAATTAATAAAATATTGTTTTTAGGTTAAGCCTATACTAGTTTTCTTTACCTGTTGTCTTTTTACAACTTACAACTCAGGATCGTGGAGTTCCTGAACAAGTACTCGCTGGAATATAGGATAGTGAAATCAAACTATAATGGTTCACATAACAACTGATTTTTTTATTGGCCGCTTTAGCCCTGCATGTCGTTTTCTTTTTTATATCGAGTTACAAAAAGAATTTTTACAATCTTATAAATCACTTCAACCAAAAATATAGTCAAACAAATAACACAAATCAATTTAAATTTAAAAAAAATATGTGGTACAAATAGATATTTAATACTTACGTAAAAGGCAGACACATAAACTAATTAATTTAAAAGGAAAGAGAAAACCCCACTCGCATGCGCCAACGCTTTAGTAGCTAGTTATGTTCGAATTACTATCACATTACTGTATTTATTTAAGAAACTTGAAAAGTTCGCTGATCGTAGTGCACACCATTGTCGATGATAATTATTAGTTCTCGTAAGAATTCAAATCAGTTCTTCAATAACTCACAAAAAACACCCTTTACGACTTGATTAACAATAAATGTTACATATTTAAACTTTTTATTAATGCGCAGCGCGCAACACTTCAAGCATGTTCACCGCTTGGACTCTAGTTGACAAGTGCCGTTAGCGTTCTTTTCCACCGCTACGTTCAGCCGGCGTCTATTTTCTCTCAACCAATCAGAAACGTCTGACAACCTACAGATGTTCAAAGTTGCGTCAGATCTTTGGGTTGCTAGCTATGCGTTCTTTCTGGATCTTGCATGTAGAAAAGCACGTAGACCTTTTTTCCAGGAAATAGCTTGCAGGTGTTCGCTTCTTATCTCGTCTAGACTGGTGTGGACGTTGCTTTTCTAAATGCGTCTCAAAACTCGTAGCCTATACTTTCCGCGTCTTAAAGTCATTGCATAAACTGTCTAATCTTTAAACTCACATATAGATTGAATATAATAATTACTTTTAATACTTGTCTGCCTTTTACATTTATTCAAATTAATAATTAAATCTACTTTTAAAATTTTGTCTGCCTTTATGAAATATTGAACCGACTCATGTCTTATGCATTTTCCCTACCCTTTACTTTTAATCGTGAAGCTTTAGTTTAACTCTTTCTTATTTCTTTTTTTTAACCTTAATTTAACAATCTTACAACATATTCTAAATATGTTAGACACAAAATGACGTACCTCTCAAAAATAGGTATTAAAAATCATGACTACTGGATGTACACAAACTCCCACTGGAAAATAGCCAAAACTCTTTGCTCATTTGTAGTATATATGGAGAGTTCTTTACATCACATCCCACATATTTAACAAGCTCAAATTTGGAGGTTGCTGCCATAAAAACAAAGAAATTACTAACTTGCCATGTTGTTGACTTCAATTAGGATTAATTTGGTCTATATGGCTTACAACTATATAAATTGGAATACTTCAGCATAACTGTCTTGATCCTGATGAGTCTGCCATAAGTCACACTACTTATAATACTTACAAAACCATAAACAAAGCTAGAAAGCATCGCTTCAGACTTAAAATTTCCTTATAACCACTAAGAGATAACATCAACAGTAAAGGAGAGCTTTAGAGCTACTACGTATAATCAGAAGCTCTAAATGCTACTTATGTACCGGTATGAGTAATGGAGCCTCTACCTTATAATAACATTATTAAAGAGAATGCTAAAATTATCAGAAATAGAGACTTTTTACAGCAATAACAGTATTATCCTCTGATGGCTTATAACATTAATAAAGAAAGCTCAAATGGAAACACTATCAATAAGATATTCTGAATGATAATACCATTTATAAAGAAATTGTTAGTCATAAAATCATCAATATGAGATAACAATATTTGCAATAGGAAGTGTAACTTGATAGATTAGGAATTAAAACCAATTTATTATTCACTCACTCCAAAGGCGGAATAGGCATAGTAATCTTTGACTGCTGAACTGATATCATCCAATTGCTATTTGAAGTCGCTCTGGGAAATAAACACAAAAATAAGTATAATTAATACAAAATAATTCTATAAGAAACAAAAAGCTAATTGAAATAAAAGGTTTGATAAAAACATAAAAATAAAAACAAGAAAACAGGTACTATTACACTTATAATTGTATATAACCAACATGTAAGAAGATATAATGTTCTTTGTAAGGGCCCTTTTACAAAACAACAGTACAGAAGCAGGCAGGTGCAGGTCTGACAAAACCTTAGCATAAGTAGACACTGCACATTTAGCCCAGTCGGTATAGTTTAAAACTACCAGTAATTTGCAATATGGCTGATTTTTTTTTTATAAGTACCTTAAAGTATGTACATTAACATAAAAAAAAAGTTTACCAGTCTATCGATTTCCCAAAGTCGAAAAAAAAATCGATTATCATTTTTTTTTCCGATTACCCTTAATATTTCGAGCTATGATGAAGATAGAGGAAAATAAAAAATACCACCGTGTAGGGGAGGTATTTTTCAACAAAAAAGGTCATATGTATTTATTTCCTCCGAGCAATGGTTTGTCTGGAAAAAATTCGATAATGCAGGTATGTATTTTGCAGCAGGGGAAATCACTAAAAGGGGACATCTTATTCATATATGAAGCGTTGGGTCATTCTAAATTGGCCGAATTTTAATATATCCAATTGAAACTTGACATAGGAGTTAAAATATATATTTTAAACATTTGTGCTGAGTCTCAGCTTGTTATCTTGAAAATGACCCGATCTAGAGCCACTTGAATCATCAATGGGTTTCTCGATTTTAGGAGTTCCGGACCCACGAACTAATTTTAATCGGCTCCAGTTTAGAAAATTTTCAAAATATCAACCTGAAAGTTTTTTTACAAGTTAAATATATATATTCAAACAAGTTCAAGGAGTATAAACCTTTTTCATTATTTACTTTTAAAAGCACAAGTAAATTAAAAAAGTATAATTTTAGACCTTTTTAAATTTTTCATCAAAACGTTTGAGTTGATCAGCTGCAGATTAGTCATTTTTGAAAATATAGTTTTTAAAATAAGTATAGCAAAAAACAATTGTATTCGTAACTTCTGTACCAATTTTTAAGTCGATATGTTTAAAAATGTCGAAAATGGAGTCGTTGAATCCAAAAATGTTATAGTTAAAACGAGATAGGTAAAACAGAAGACTATTTTCAAGCGCCTCTTTTTTAAAAATAACAAGAAAAAAATCGTTCATACTTACTAAGAATATTTATACTGGTGTACTCAACTTGTAAAACAAATTTGGTGTTTATATTTCAAAAATTGACGAAACTGGAATAGATTGAAATTAGTTCGTGGGTCCGGTTACTCCTAAAATCGATAATCAAAATCGACTCCTAGATTTGGGAAATCGATAGACTGGTAAACTTTTTTTATGTTAATCTACATACTTGAATGTACTTATAAAAAAAAATCAGCCGTATTGTAAATTACTGGAACTTTTGGTCTAAAATTACCTCTACCGACTGGCCTAATTGGATTTACTAACAAAGAAAATATGGACTAATCTATATAGTTTCTTAGCCTGAAATGGACTTGTCAAAGACAGACTAGCAGCTATGATTAAGATTATAAGACACAAGTGTAAATTAATAAAAGCAGCTATCTGTGAAAAGGAAGAAATTAAGCATAAACAACATTGTGGAATATATTAATTTACAAAATGAATAATAGGGTAGACTTTCTGAAAACAAAAACCTGCCTACATTTCCAGTCTATTCAGGTTTTAAAATTAATAATCTGGTAAAAATGTGACAGTTGATATCAGTAGAACAGACAAAAAGACATTAAGTCTCACTAACAGCATGAATTTCTGTAATGCATGTTAGATTA
>JAGFPH010001635.1:65149-81459 GCA_018207615.1 Philaenus spumarius | reverse complement strand
AAATTTTTAGGCAGCCGCCATTTTGAAATAAATGATTGTAAAAAAATATTTTTTTTCTGTAATTAGGTCTTTAGGTAATAAAGCTAAATACCAAATTTCATTTAATTATAACTAGCCGTTCTCAAATTAAAATTTCCTATGTGAAAAAAACAAAATGGCGGCTATATGAGTAACTTTTGAGTTTTCGAAATTTTGAATATGATATTTTGGCTTGTCTATGATCCAGGAATAATACCTGAAAAGGTCGGTAGAGAGTTCAGAGACACCCTGCATACTATGTAGTGTTCTTATTTGAAGACCACAAACATTGTAATCGAGGAATTAAACAAATTTTAATTATTTAATTGATATTTTGGAGCTTCAATACATTCATTAATTTGTGATGAATTCAATTGAATCATATGAAGAGAGTTTATACAAATTAAGAAATAAGAGAATAAATTATATTTCTATTGACAAATTTAAAATAGCAAACAATCTAGACTTACCTCTTAAAACAATTATTTCATCCAAAGTGGTATTTTCATCCCTACATTTTATACCACTCTCAAATTTTGTTTTTTTATTCACCTGCAAAGTAATTATATATCATAAACAAACAAAAACAGGCATAATTTTTGTCGATCAATCAACAAAAGTAATGTAGTACAATATTTGAATCATAAAAAATTCTGTATTTATCAAGTATGTTTAACCCTTTGAGTGCCGCGGCCGTTTCGCCAAGTCATATGCATAAAATGCCGGACTAAAACCAACACTTTTGCAAGCGTCTGGGGAAAAAATCGTAAAAAAAAACTATTCAACCAATTTGGATATTTTTTTTTATTTCGTTGGTAATAGTTTGAAGAACAAAATACATGTAAAAATGTAGTTCTAAATTAATCTACATACAAAATTATGTTGCATAAACAAAAATGAAAACACATTTTTTTTTTTTTTATTTCAAGTTTGAAGTGAAATTTGGTGTCTACAGTATTTTTTTATATTTTTTTTAAAGTTATACCACAAGAAATAACATGAAAAATACATCAAAAATCATTTACAACATATTATGTTATAGTGAAATTTGCCATGATTACACAGTACAAACATAACACTGTCAGCAGTTGGCGCCAATCAGCTGTCTACGTATTGTGTCACTTTGTCATGTAGCCAAATGACTTCAAGGATGCAAAGAAATAAAAAAAACCGGTATCAATCGATAGTTTGACTCATGTGGAATACCGTGAACCGAATAATCGATTACAATGATAACATAATGTATGAAATTATTATAAAATACGGATCGTCTACTGGGTAGACGCACATTTTTATGCACATTTTATATCGTCTACTATGTAGACGCTGCGGCACTCAAAGGGTTAATAATAAACTTTGAGCAGGAATAATTTTTGTGAATAACAACACTAACACAAATAGTCACACACATGTGTTTAATTATCAAATGTGTTTTATAGCCACAGCCCCTCACTTTATTGATCTTTAAGCTACAATCTTCAGATTATAACTAAAAATAATGTTTTGTTAATGTTGTTATTCGTAAAAGTATAGTAAACTGTACAAGACCATTAGTTCAAATTGAATGGTATTTGATATAAAGTAGTGTGCCAAATAGTGTTTGTAAATTATGATAATTAACTTTTCTAGCTGCCTTTTGCTTTAAATATAAGTCATTTTAAAACATTTTCTTAGCCACAAGTGTTAAGAAACATTTATTATAAAATTATTGTGCAGAGTGGATGTGAAATTAAAGGTGTTTGTATAGTCAATTACATTTTAAATCTCTAACCTAGTTACGGCCACTTGATTTACTTCAGCTTTACTCTGCCCTTCGTATTCATTAGTCTAACTGGCATAAAGATGTTGGAAAAACAAATTATAAATAAATAACATTTTTGTGTTGCCTTGTAGTGCCAGATATATACATTAAACTTATATAGATTACGTATTTCATAGTTTTTAGACACACATATGGTGTAGACTATTTTTTATAGTACTAACCTGCCCTGGTTCCTTTTCCATAAGTTCTTCAAACTCCTTACAATTGATTATTTCCAGTTTAAGCAATTGTTCTATAACCTGCAATAGCACAACATACAGGTATTTAACATAATATTTAATGTTACCAACTAGCAACCAATTAGGCCAACTAAAGTTAATACATTCTGAACACTTTGTTCCAAAATATGTTTAGATATAACACAAAATCTATAAATAAACGGTACCAGATAACTGCCACATACTTTCTCCCAAAATTATTCCTTAGTGCGCCTCTAGTACCTATGATCAATAGTGTATCAAATTCCACATTCCTAGGCCCTATGGTTTTTGAGATATAAAACAACCAATACTTATGGTTTTAGGGGTTTTTCAACCCTTAAACGCGAAATATTTCAAAATTATTTCTTAGTGCACCTCTAGACCCAATATGTGTACAAAATTCTACGTTCCTAGGCCATATCGTTTTTGAGATATAAAACAAACAATATTAATGGTTTTAGGGGTTGTTTTCAACCCTTAAATGTGAAATATTTTAAAATCCTTTCTTAGTACCAGGTACTGCCACATACTTTCTCACAAACATATTTAAATTATTAAACAGATTCTGTGATTCATAATTTTATTGTATTAAAGTAGGAGGGGGGGAACACATTAAGGTAGGAGAGTAACTAATAAATATTATTATTATTATTAAAACTATTCCATCGATTTCAAATAAATTTGCACCAAACATGTCAATTAGGCTTGTATAAATGCACGAAAAAAGGTTTTGAAAAATTTTTGGGTTCAAGGAGTACCAAAATAAATAATTCCACTCAAATTATTTTTTGGTTCAGGAAGCACAATCACAGATAATTCCACTAAACAATTTTTTGGAGTTCAGGGAGCACCAAAACAGATAATTCCACTAAAAATTTAAATTCGAAAATTTGGTCAAAAACAATACTTTCTCCATATACTACGTATATACTACAAATTTATGTTACTTTCTAGATAGAAAAAGTATAGTATTCGCAAAAAAAATTGATGTTGAGATTTTTGTGGAAATATCCGTTTTGGGACTCCTGAGTCCAAAAAAGTGGTTTTTACAAAATGTATGTAAGCTAGAGAGAAAACTATTTGAACAAATTTGCACTAAACATATCAATTAGGCCTGTATAGATGCACGAAAAAATGTTTTCAAAAACAACCCCTCTTTTTTATCAAAAAACCCCCCAAAAAATCAGTTACTATTTTTTTATAAAAAAAAAAAACGGCTCTAACGATTTTGATAAAATTTGGCTTATTTGTAGCCCTTAATGTACCCTACTATATGCAAAAAACCGCATCTTTCTAAAAATTCTCATTCAGCTCATAATAATAATAATATTTATTAGTTACTCTCCCACTTTAATACAATAAAGTCACAGTGAATCTGTTTAATAATTTAAATATGTTTGTGAGAAAGTATGTGCCAGTTCCTGGTACCGTTTATTTTACTAATAATTAATTTGAAATAGTAGTTTGTGCTTCAATATCGGTGATACCTGATTATTAATATTAATAGCAAGTGAAAATTGTTGTAATTGTTTGGACTGTTTAGATTAAAGAACATTTATTTTGCTTAATATTTTGTTAAAATAATAAATTCAGTTTAAAAAATTAAGTAAATTTAAAATCCAACGAAAATACTTACTTCAATTCTTGACTTTGACCTGAGGCCATTTTCCGTGTAATATTCTACAACTTTTCCAATAGGATCTGAGCATTTAGAACTCTGTATAAAGTACCAGTAAAGGTTGTTGGATTCTTTATGACTCCATCTATGAAAATATCACAAACATTTTGGTACTCTCTTAATGTTACTTTTCTAAATATAAGTAACCATTTTGTAGGCCTAACATAAATAATGTGTTATGCAGATAAAAAAGACAATGATAGAATACTTTATCTCTTTGAAATTCGTCTGTCATTTCTGTTTAAGTCTTAGTCTGTCATTTAAAAGCCTGCTTAAGAAATGAAGGCAGATTGCCTTTGAAGACATTTGAAACAACTAAAATCTATCTTGAAAGTCTAACTTGAAAGATAAATAACAATATTTAATCATTTACAATTCCACAATTTACATGTGGTCTTGGAATAAAAAGAAAAGGAGGTCTATGGTCAATTAAAAATCCCTTCCTATGAACTTAGCAATCTATCTATATCTTATCTTCTAAAGCGAGAGATAATTGTTTGTCTGCTAAATGGATCTGGAATCTCCGTCTAAGGATTTTTTATTTTTTTATTTTATATTAGGCTTTTGGCCACGAGAAATCGATTGGAAATGGTCACCAGTTTGGGAAAATTCGTTTTCTACGTCTTTTTATTAAATTAAAAAGTGAAATTTGTCCATTTTAAACAATACAAATCACAGCTGATGCAAATGTTTTCAATGCCATTAGAATAATCATCTGCTTTCTTTTAAACTGTATATTTTATTAGAGGTAAGCCTAATGTTGTATCTATTTATAGTTACCATGGCAACGAATACATAATAAACATACCCTTTATTTAGTTGTTTAATGTTATAGGCCTAACCTAAACGATGTTCACGGAAATTTGCAATAATAGTAGTTATTGACGTGAGCGAACTAGGCCCTAGGAATAAATCGATATTGAAATAATACTTTAATTTAGGCCTGACTTATTTCTGAGGCATAGCGTTGAGATTGTGGTTAATCCTTTAAACTGTACTTTTATTACAGGTAAGCCTAATGTTGTATATACCCTTTATTTAGTTGTTTAATGTTATAGGCCTAACCTCAAAACTCAATAATCCAATATTTATTATTGAAATCATAGCCCTGCTTATAATCGAGCTTTAGCTCGGTCTCCAGGTACTAAATAAAAAAGTAAATGTTCGTTTGATAACTATCTCCGAAAGTTCTTCACCAATTACTTTCAAATTTTAACACAACATTTACATTACATTAGAATACAAGCATGTTTTCATATACTTTTTGAAAAACAGCAGCATCTATTGAACATCTAAAAACAACAAAAAATATACTAAATAATTTACGGCAATGGGACCGACATACTAGATAATAAATAAATATGTTTATTGTTGATACAGTAATCAGATGTTTGCTTTAATATTTCTATTAACAGCTGATTTCAAACTTTGAAGCAATTATTTGTATTTCTAACTTTTAGGTTAGGTGTAGATCTGAGCCTTGCTGGTTCTTTTAACCTTTATTATAACTGCTGTTATAAAATATCCGAAATAATTTGATTTGGACATTTAACATTATTTACCATCTTAGCTTTGGGGTTATTATTAATCCTATACCTTCATTATAAAAAAAAACAAACAACATAATTATATGTATAGAAGGTACCAATAGGGTTGGCATGCAGAGCACGCAAGGGTCTTCCCTAGTGTTAAATGTAAATATCAAAGTATGCAACTTACCCAGTTTTTTGTTTGTTGGTAGGTGCCAAAATCACGTCTGGCAATGATGGCACTCTGTTTTCTTGTAAGGCTTGGAGTTTGTGTGGTATTTTAACAAACTTGTTGATTACATACTCTATTAAATCTGACCAATCCTGTAGTAAAACAGTATAAATATTAAATCTAGGGTTGACACTTCTACTTATTTAAAACTATAATGTTATTACTATGATATGAAGATTACTTGGTGTTTGTATTTATAACTTTTACTTGAACATTCTTTACTTTAAAACCGTAAGAAGAATAGCAAAAATTAAATTTGGTGAACTACAAGCCAGAATATTATAAATATATTAGTTTGCAGATATTGAACAAGTATTAACTGTTGCCACTGTTAGTTCTTCATATTAACAAATATGATTGTTGTTACTATTTATATACATATTTTTTTTTTTTACAAAAAATTACAATAAATGTTTACTACTTGTTATGTAGGCCTAAAGTAGAACTTTTTCCTTTCATTACTGAAAATTTGTTGTTTCTTGAGCTAATAACTTTTACAATTTTACATCAATAAATTTTTTAATTGCATATATGAATTCTGTGAACCTTTCTCTACAAAAAAGGTATAGAACACTTTTGGATTGGGATAGAATTACTATTTTGGCGAATTTTTTAAAATATGCTTGCAAAACACTAAAAACCGGCTGGCCAATTTGAGCTATAACCAGGGCACAGTGAGGGTTAAAGCATTGAGTGACAAAGCTTTTCCTGACAAAAGATATGTGATACCTCAACCAACATTATGTTCTTATATTCAATTAATTAGTAAAAACTCAAACACCTCTTATAATTTGGTGAAACATAGTCACCTGAATTTTCAAAATTGTATTCAAGGATCCAAGTTGTTTATTTCATTACTTGTTTAATGTATACAAAGATATATATAATATACTAGCTGACCCGTACGGCGTTGCCCGTGGTTGTTGGTATTTTCAGTCTTTTTGACGTAATTGTAATTCTTTTTAAGTGTTCGTTGAATACCTGTGCGTATCCTACTGTGGTCATGAAAAAAAGTCTACGCTATTTAGGAAAGCACTGAAAATTGTATTCCTGTAAACTACTATCTAACATGAAAAAGCTTTAAATATATCGTTTTAATTTATAGTTTCTACTAAGTTTGACTTTCACTTAATTTCATTGACAATGTTGCGAGCACATACGGCCTTAGAGGAAGCTACGTACCAAATTTCATTCCAATTCGTTCTTATAGGAATTTTTAGTAACTTTGACCCCTCCCCAAACCACCCTAAAATTTCAAATTTCTTTTAACCCTTTCTTGGCAAGGATTTAAATTAGCTGGGGGTTGTAGAAAAGAATCACTTTGTAACATCCGCGTTAATTTAGGATGTAATTTTAAATGTATAGGCCTAATTAGCATAAGATATATATTGTTTAGTATTTAAATATACAATATACAGTATATATCAAAATAAAGCTACGAATGTGATATTTTAATGGCATTTAGTTTAATTCAGATGGTTTGTTTAGTTTCAATAAAATATGTTTAAACTCGTGTATGTTTATGGTTATGCATGGTGCCAAATAATTTGTTTGTTATTATTATTATTGATAGCGAAAATATGTTTTGAAAAGTATTAAAAATTTCATAGTTATGATATATTTTATATAAACAATATTTTAAGCAGCATATCTCTAAGTAGGCCTATACAGATATTTAATAACCAATGTTTGAGTTGAATTATAATTCTGTAAGCATTTTTATTTGTGTTTGTTTATAGTTTTTCAATCTAACCTTAAAAAGCTGTTGGTTTTGAAGAGTATTAAAGTGATTATAAATTTGCTAAGTAATGTTGCTATGGTAATACATGTAAACAAACATAAGCTTTTTATATGAACAGCTGTTTTTGTGAGCTATGGTTTTGAGTTCATACAATAAATGCTGTTCAGTTTCTTCCAAATTTGAAACTTTTTCGGGAAACTTTTCAAACTTTTCTTTACGTATAAACCTTCTATGAACTACTACAAACATTTTAAGACCAAAAATAGCCAAATCGGTCCAGCCGTTCTCGAGTTTTAGCGAAACTAACGAACAACAATTCATTTATATATATATAGATTATTGTAAACAGAAAACTTACCTCGCAAACAGGAAAATTTGATTCCCTTATCTTGGCAAATGTCTTCAGGATAGTAGGTTGAAAAAGTACCGATACTTTATCTAAATCTCCAGCAACATGATGCATTATAGTGAAAATGCAATTGTTTATGAATTCATCATTTTCTTCAAAGCGTTCAAGCAATAAGCCATACTGGTGAATAACATCTGGACTTGCAAACCTAAACCCATTCAAAGAAAAAATTAATTATATCATATATTTTTTCTAATTGTATTTTTATTCATATAATAATAACAGTTTACAATCTAAGAACGGTACAGCATATTACATCACTAGACCTTAACCCATAACCGCCTAGTGGTTTCATACGGTACCACGAGATACGATATTTTCTTCTCTTTGTAGTGTTCAACCTGATGACCTTCAGACTTTCTTGACTGGCTTGACTGTTAGAATAAAGAATAGACATTGTATAGAACTACTTGCTTTCGCACCGTTTTAGTTTTCTTGTTTTATATTGATTTTTGAATTTACATGTGTCTTTTCCCATGGCGAACCCTCACATTGTACTTGAGTAAGTAATAAACCTTTTACTTTTATGTAATGTAACATAGTATATGTTTTTCTTTGGATACTACTGAGTAGGTTCTAATATGTTTTACTTTACATCCGTGTATTTTATTCATACTACATCGACGTTTACCTCCCTGGTACCATACGGTACCACTCGGCCGAACCGGTATAAATTCTACTTTTCTGTTTAGTAAAACTGTATTTTTTTTATTTTTAGGGATGGTCTAATATTAGACGAACTGTTACATATTTTAAATGAAGAAGATTATGATTTTCAAGCGGCTGATGTATATATAGATCCTCTGGATCCTAATGTACTCACAGACGAGGATTCAGGAGACGAGGATGTTGCTTACATCGATAATTTGGCAGGAAACCAATTATTGGCGAATGCCGAAGCTCGTCTGTTTGGCTCTAACAGTAATTAAAACAATGAAACAGAATTAGATGTAAGACGAAGTGAAGATGAATTGCTAGGACAAGATCTGACCGACAATTATCAGCAAGATGTCACGATGAATGCCGAACTTTTTTTTGCCAGAAAATATCGCTCTTGACTTCCTGAAACCCGAAATTTGCAACTTCATAGAAGGCGATTTGGAAAATGTTGAATTTCCTTTCCCTGAAGGGGATTTTTCTTGTTTCAATAATCTAACAGAAGTCCAAATGTTTGAAATATTCTTTGATGACAATATTTTAAAATTTTTATATAATGAAATTGAAAAGTATGCCCTTTTTAAAAACCAGGCTAATCCTAAAATAACAACTGAAGAATTAAAATGTTTTATTGGAATATTAATTTTGTCTGGATACAATGAAAAACCGGGAAAAGTTTTTTCTGGGATATTGAAGAAGATATGGGAAACACTTTAGTAAAATCTTCCATGAGAAGAGACAGATTTTTGGAGATAACAAAATTTCTTCATTGCGCAGATAATAATAATCTCGACATGACTGACAAGTACAATAAAGTCCGTCCTCTAATGACACAAATAAAAAAAAAAATGTGTTGAACACTTTATCCCCCAACGACATTTGAATTATGATGAGTGCATGGTGAAGTATTTCGGCCATCATTCATGTAAACAATTCATAAAAAATAAGCCCATTAGATTCGGTTATAAGGCTTGGTGTAGGGCCGATCAATTTACAAAATGGATATATTGTAAACTTTGATTTTTAATTTTTTATGCAGGAAAAAATAAACACATTCCAGACAACATTGCAAACTACTTTGGAAAATCAACTGCACCATTCTACACAATGCTTATGGAAATACCGGATTGTAAACGCAAACTTTCGTATCAATTTTTTTTTTTATAACTTATTCACTGGCCAAAATTTGCTTCTATTGTTAAAAGAGAATGGTTATAATGGTAGTGGTACGATAAGAGACAATAGGCTACCAAAAAACATTCCTCTAACTAAAAAAAAATCATTTTCGAAAGATCGCTGTTTTTATGAAACCATGCTAGACAAAAATAACGGCATACAATATATCCGGTGGATGGATAATTCTGTCATAACAGTAGCCTCAACATCATTTGGTGTGAATCCGATTTCTAATGTGAGAAGGTTTTCAAAAAAAGATAAAAAAATATTGTATGTTACAAGACCAAATTTAGTAGGAACATACAACAAATATATGGGCGGTACTGACCTAGGTGATGAGAATGTGAATCGACATCGCATAGGCATTATAGGTAAAAAGTGGTGGTGGCCAATTTTTACCTGGCTAATTGATGCAGCAGTTCAGAATGCCTGGATATTATATAAAATGTCAAACAAAAAATGTACACAGCTGGAATTCCGGAGGAATATTGTTAAGACTTATCTAAAACGCTACGGAGTATCACAATCAAGACCCGGTCCAATGAAAAAAATTGTACCTGTAACTGACCTTCGTTATGATCAACTTGGTCATTTTATTGTTCCTACTGAGCAAGGATCAAGACGACGTTGCGCTGGGGACGATTGTGAGTCAAGAGTTCGGACAATGTGCACAAAATGTAATGTAGGATTATGTATCACCTGTTTCCTACCATACCACACAACAAAATAAACCGAGATACTATGTAAATAAAATATGTATTGCTTTGTACCATTAATAAAAAGTAAATCTTTCAGAAAAAATTACTGATTGCATTGTTATTGGTGTACCTTTAAAATGATCATTTTGATATCACAAAATACATGGTTTGGCCGAGTGGTACCGTATGGTACCGCTACAAAAACACGAAAATAAAAAAAAAAAAAGAACATAAAATTTTTTTAACTATTTTTCTGTGTTATAAAAAATATGTAGCAAAATTAATATCTGAAAAAAATGAAAAATTTCAACATGAAAAATTCCCGGCGCTAACGGGTTAAGTTAATTAAAATAACAACTTGTAATATAAAGAGCATTAGAATTACTTCTACAGAGTGTCCGACTTTGACTGTCCAAAACTTTACGGCATTATTTCTCAGCTAAAAACAAGCAAATATTGCAGTATAACATGTGTCTTATCTCGTTCTGTTTTCTTTCTGTCTGTATATGATTTTTACAAATACCTTAATATGATCATTAAGATATAATCATGAAACTGGGTATGAATATTCATCTAAATAGGGTACATCTTTTTACTTCAAAAATTTGTTTTCCTAAAACAATATGTTTTAAAATGGGGGCATTTGAAGATTTTAATGTTAAATATCTAGAAAACTATACATTTTACAAAAAAAAAAAAAAAAAAAAAATTAAAGATACCATATTTTTAGACATTTTTTTAAGACAAGTTCAGTGTCTTCAATAGGATATGTTAATCATAACTGAAGAATTTTCCATCAGAATCAGAAGAAATCCTGTTTTAGTTATCAAATCAAAGTTTTGTTTTCATTGCATAGAACTAATTCATGTCTTTAAAAATTCAAGGTGTCAAAATATTTATACTAAATAGTTTCTAAAATAATTGACAAAAGAAAAAAACAGGTAGAAAACTCTTGGCTAGCGTAATCAGCTCAAGAGTGCTGTACGCGGCACCCTAAAGTACTTACAAGCGGCTCAGCGGCCAATTGCACTGAGGATTGCATCCGCCTAAGGAACTGTTTCGACAAGAACACTTTTAGTGATAGTTAGCTTACCACCACTAGATCTGATGGCAAAAGAGAGACAGGAAATTTACGCATCTTGGGGAATTCTCGATTATAATTCTGTACGTTCGGAAGCTAGAAGAAGGCTGGCTATACGATGGCAAGAGCAATGGGAGATGGACACCTCAGAAAGGTGGACAAATTACCTAATTAAAGACATATCAAGCTGGTTAAACAGGAAGCACGGTGAAGTGGTATACTACCTAACCCAAGCTTTGTCGGGCCATTGATGTTTTCAGTTATCTGAAAAGATTTCACGTCATAGAAGTGGAAACATGCAATACTGCATCAATCAGGCGGATGATGATAGGCATACGTTATTCGAATGCGAAGCATGGAAGGATGATCGGCAGAATTTGTGCGACAAAGTAGAAGAAAAAATTATGGCAGATAACATGATAGGGCATATGCTGAAATCGGAGGAAATGTGGAGGATTATAGACAACTTCATTACTATTGTTATGAAGAGAAAACAAAAAGACGGTAGGCGAAGGCCGCACACAACCTAGGAATGAATTAACAAGGACTAGATGAAAGTTAGGGTTTAGTAGGTAAACCGGATGAACCGAGAGTCCCATACACCGGAAGACTTGGCTCCTGATGGTGCCTAATACATTCCTCCCTCTTAATAAAAAAAAAAAATAAATAAAAAAAATCAACAAAAGATTAGCAGTAATATGTAAAACAAAAACCTTAAAACGCTACAAATAAACATTGCCAAAAATAAAGTTTCTTTGCATAAAAAATATAATAGAATAACTACACATTTCAGATTGAAAAAAGAAGCTTCACAATTGTATTTCTTGCAATTTAACAAGAACATGGTGAAGGAAGAAGTGGTCATCCGGCATTGTATTTAAGTTAAAGTTAAGCTCCTACGTTCCATTTTCTGAGAATTGGATTATAAGTGACTTCTAATTCAGTTACAATTCCGGAACTATTCAAAGGATTATTTACAAATACTATGACTTGGAAGCAGCTGCAAGAGTGAAAGGCTTTTGCCCTCAGTTGTTTGTAGTGGAAGTTGGTGCCTTTCTTTCTGAAGGCAATAGGACTTGGGAAGAAGAAAATTAAGGAGTTTTTGAATCGAATGTCACATGGAGCTTTGTAATATATGTGAGTTTCAGGGATTTTAATCATTTAAATAAGGGTATAACGTAGGGGGAGTTGCTATGTAAATTTTGGACATTTTAGCCTATTTTAAAAAACTTAGTATTTTGTAAATAAATAATAAACATAGAAATTCAAAGGGGAAATGCAGACGTTTTTAATAATACAAGATAAAATTTTACTTAATATCTTATTTTAATTTTGAAACAAGAAACTTACATAAAATTAGCAATGTCTAAAATACAAAACATCGTACAGTATTAAAGTAAATTGAAGAAGTGATTCACTCGATTTCTAGCCTACAGTTAATAAACATTGAAAGGACAGATTGTAGTTATTGCCAAGAACAGAAATTTGATTTGTGATGTTGGTAGTGTGTGTAACTTGGTCTAGGTAACAATTGTAATAAACAAGGACAGAATTTTGATTTGTAATGTTGGTAATAGGCATAACTGCGAGTAGGGAGACATATTTGCGGTCCCCTGGAGAAAATCACGTGATATGACCTCATCGTCATACGATGAGTTTGCAGGACGCCATGTTTCCTTCTTACTTGTTCCTGAGAGCTTATACGAGGAGGACCTTTTGTTGGTCGCTGGTGAAATGTATTCACGAAAGTGGTTTTTAGCGGTATTTAAGGTATAAATACCGCTAAAGTATGTGTTTACACAACTAGAGACAGTGCCGTGCACATAATTTGTAAAACGGTGTAAATCGTACGTGGCGTAATTGAAAAAACTAACTTTGAAAATCTCGAGTGATGGCGTCGATGTAATTTGAAACATGTTTCGCATATAAACTTTTCTACGAGTGTTTAAGTGAATCAAATACGACGAGGCTAGAGTGCTACGAACAAAAATGAAAAGGGGAAAATTTTAATAAAGGGGTTATTTTAAAATTAAATTCATTTCAAAAATATTGTAAGTTTTTCTTTTTAACCCACGTACGGATACGGTTAAAGCTAAAATTGGCCAGCCCGTTTTTAGCGTTTTGAAAGCATATTTTTAAAAATTCGCCAAAAATAGTAAATGAACCCCAATCCAAATGTGTTCAATAGCTTTTTTGTAGAAGAAACTTCAAAGAATTCAAATATGCCACTAAAAATTAGTTTATTTTGAAATTGTAAAAGTTATTAGCTCAAGAAACAAAAAATGTTCAGTAACGAAAGGAAAAAGTTCAACTTTAGACCTACATAAAAAATAGTAAACATGGAGTAAATAGTAAACAGTAAGCGTAAAAAAGTTTCATAATTTAGTTCTAAATAGAACTGTATAAAAACATTTATCAATTTCAAATTTTTTATTTTGAAAAAAACAGTTTTTATGTTTCAAGTACACAACTGGTAACAAACCTAGGCCTAGATTGTAACGTCATTTACTAATATATGCTATAAGAAAGTGTAGAGGATAAATCAAAGAAAAGAACGGTATACTTGTCTTTCCTTAGTTCACAAAAGTGTTTGAGTTACGTTTATTTGAATAACAAAAAGACATCAATCGAATAAAAAGTCCCCGGTCGACACGTGCATGTAGAACGGGGCATTTGAATGGCGTGGGAACAAACGCCGTAGGCGTTCTCACCACAATGCCACTTTCCACTGCTGTCTAGACAAACACAAAACCGGTTTTATCTGGATTACTTGACACAGTTTGAAACTTCAGACTTTGATCTACAAAATGGTGTAGAGAAATCTGTCAAAAGATAAGGCGTAGCCTTTACAATATCTGTTGACAAAATGGCCTGTTTATTGGTTGAGAGACTGTCCAATCGCAAGGGTTTACAGTATCTCTTCACTGAAACAGTAATTGTACTGTGACATCTGATTGGAAGACACCAACAGAAAGATGAAATCATGACGAATCCCATGGTATCGTTATAAATGCCAAAGGAATATTAGTGTAGGCGGAGAAATACGTTTAAACAGTGGGAATTAACAGTACAATTGTATGCAGATTCGCGCGCGGAAATAGCTGTAGCCCGATATGCATATTTTAAAACGATGATTACGTATGTAAATATACGTTTTACGAAAAAGTTGTAAATACAAAAATTGAAGTTTAATTCATTTCCTTTCCAATGGTGCCAGTTTTATTACGATTGGATAATTTTAAGTGGGTTAAATTATCGTTTATGCAAATATATGCAAATTTTTCGCCATTGTCTAGATTGTTGCGTTTGCGCCGTGAAACATGGTGTCGTGTGTAACGTTCTACGCACTTGCAAATGTCTTGTGGTGTCATATTGCAACATGCTGTAGTAACATTAGCAAACAATTTAAAATAATAAAAAACAAAATAAAATTTATCAAAATTTACTTTCTTTTATAAACTTATATACCCTTAATTACTTAACTTTTGAAAAATACTGGGTTCGTATACTGAATAGTACTTTAGGAAGGTTGGACTGCACACAATGAAATCGACTACATGATGCTCAATTTACGTTTATTCAGCCATTTTGTTTTGACTGTTTTTAGACTCAAAAATTAACTTACAAAGAACAACATTCATGTTGACAAGAAATTGCTTAAATAGCTCCAAAAAATCTTACGTGTAAGAACATTAAATCTTTTAACTAAATTAATTACTAAGTTTTTTAATGGCTTCTTTATTTATCTTTAAATATATTTCAGATCTGATTATTTTTTATAAATTAAATACAATTTATTAAGATTAATATACTTGCGTAGTTTCGTTGTTCTCCATGTCCATACACTTTAATAAACTGTTAACTCACTTAACCTTGCGATGCATTGTCTAACACGAGACCGCGTGTAAAGTTACAGTTTTTTATTTTACACATAACTTTCAAAGTTCTTGGCCGATTTTAATTGCGAATGTCTTAAAATGTTCATCGTTCTATGTTAATCACCTTTGTTAATGTTCTTTTCACTAAACCATACTCGTTCCGCACTTTACTGATTCAACTCAAGACATACATTTTGAGAGAACTTAGCTGTTATTCGCCATCTTTCTAAGTAACAAGGAAGCCTAGATCATTTCCGTCTTGTCCAAAGTTGCAACGAACGTGATTCTTACAAGATTCCGCTCATGCGTACTGTTGTTTTCCATACGTGCTGCCAACTGTTGTATTTATAAAACATTGTCTATTGAGTGGTGAATATACATGTATGAATCCACTGCCATCTGATCTTGGTTATTTGCGCATGTACTGTGTTAATTGTGTTATACAGTTTTGGTTTCTTGAATTAATGTTAGTTAATTGTTTGTATGATGTAATGTTCGTGTTTTGCGGTTTTGGCTGTCGAATTCGTGAATTAGCGTCTTTGTTGATTTCTTCTACTCCTAACTTATTTACAATTCTAATTTTTACATTCTTACTTATATAAATTTATGTGTTACAAATTTACTTTGTGACCCCAGATTCTGTATGCATTACAGAAATCCCCCTTTTATGAGTGATACTTGTTAAAATGAAACTCATAAAAGGAAAGCAGAAAATGCATACGAATCAGGTGGGCACATACTACTTTGATTATTATTAGTTTTCTATTATTTGAAGCCATTACCTATTCTAAGAAGCCATTTACAAAATTTACATAAAACTCAAAACATGTGATATAAATGCATACATAATAAACATCTTAACCTAAACAAGAATAATACAATATCAAATTATAGTTACATACATATAAACTTTTTCAAAATGTCAAAATAATACATATTGAAATATCAAAATAAAATTTACACAATATTATAAATCATCAACAATGTAAATCACATTATTATTTTACAAATCCTTGTAAAAATCAAAATCAAATCATAATCAAAATCAAATCATAAATGAAATAAAATCACATTGTATGAAAGCAAGAAATATACTCATTGTCCATTCATGTTGCAACTCGCAACTTTTAAAACTGAAAACATTAACACTTCTTCAAAATTATTACCTTAACATTATTAAAAAAAAAAAAA
>JAGFPH010001635.1:44067-65049 GCA_018207615.1 Philaenus spumarius | reverse complement strand
ATGTGTTACAAATTTACTTTGTGACCCCAGATTCTGTATGCATTACAGAAATCCCCCTTTTATGAGTGATACTTGTTAAAATGAAACTCATAAAAGGAAAGCAGAAAATGCATACGAATCAGGTGGGCACATACTACTTTGATTATTATTAGTTTTCTATTATTTGAAGCCATTACCTATTCTAAGAAGCCATTTACAAAATTTACATAAAACTCAAAACATGTGATATAAATGCATACATAATAAACATCTTAACCTAAACAAGAATAATACAATATCAAATTATAGTTACATACATATAAACTTTTTCAAAATGTCAAAATAATACATATTGAAATATCAAAATAAAATTTACACAATATTATAAATCATCAACAATGTAAATCACATTATTATTTTACAAATCCTTGTAAAAATCAAAATCAAATCATAATCAAAATCAAATCATAAATGAAATAAAATCACATTGTATGAAAGCAAGAAATATACTCATTGTCCATTCATGTTGCAACTCGCAACTTTTAAAACTGAAAACATTAACACTTCTTCAAAATTATTACCTTAACATTATTAAAAAAAAAAATGGTTATCATGAAATTCAAAAAGTCAAAAATATTATCATTTATATCTAATACATGTACTATATAAAAAACATTCTAACACAAAAAACAAATAAATTCTTTGGAAGGATGACCCCCCTTTAAAATTGTATTAACTTTATCACCCCCCATCGAGTCGTGATCAGTTTTGTTTATTCGTAGTCATTTTGTAACGTTGTCTCTACCAATCATTGTCGTTAAACATTTTTTTATTTACATTTCCTATAACTAAATTTTTTGATGATGCGCATTATTGGGAAACAGCTGCCTTTGCAACATATGCCGGTTGCTATCTGAGCCTACTTAGTTCAGCCCAGACCCGACATGCACGCTCCAACATCTGAGACCCTCATGCACACGGTCGAAGAAAAAAAAAAAAAAATACCTATCGTTGAATATCATTTCCTAACTCTCCAACTTCCCTCCTCAAACACAAACTATCTGTACTTCAAGCAATTTTAAATTTAAACAATAACATTATTAAATTCTACTAATTACTTCTTTACATTGATTAAATTTACTAAAAACTGCCTTAAATACCTCCACTTTCCTAAATCACAATGTTCCTTTTTATACGCCATGTTGTAACTTTGGTCTCCCTTCTGTGGACTTGGGAGCCATTCTGTAATGTTGTTCCACTCCTGGTCTAAATTTGTAACCTGCTTTTGTATTGTTGGTCACCACTTTGTATCGTTCACTTATGATCTCAATTTGCACATGTATGCCAACTTTGGAATCCTCGTCGATGTTATTTGTCTTCATATCTATCTTTTAATTCATGATTTCAGCAAAAAACTATTTAACCTCAAAACCATAAAAATTCACCTTGGAATTCATAAAAACCTCAAAAAACCTCAAAAGTTCACCTGGAACCCACAAAACCTCATAAAAAACCTCAAAAGTTCACCTTGAACTCGCAAAAAACCTCTTAAAAACCTCCGAGACACTTGTCTCCAAAAACACAACCTCCAAAATCCATAAACGACGACTTCAACTCTTCACAACGCAGACAAAAAACTTCATTAAACGACGAACTTGCTTTTGCAACGTAGAAACACCTCAAAATTCCATTAAACATCTCCAAAGATCAATTTTGCTGCCTTCACATTTGATGACTTGACTCGGGCTTCCTCTTTTAGCAGTACATTATTAAACTCTTCCTGAACAAAAACTTCCTCAAAACTATATCTTGACATGACCTCTTTAACTGAATTGCTATTTAAAAATTTAAAAATCGCTTGTTACTCCTCGTAAACCTTCCATTAAAAATTATAAAACTTAAACACCTTCGTTAAATTTCATCTCATTACTAATTATTACAAAGTTAAAATTGCCATCATTACGTTAATTATTATCATTTAGAAACAGTATAGTTCTCCCACTTCTTCTTCAAATTACCAATTTCTCAAAAAATCTGAACACATATAGTTCAACGTACACAATAAATTCAAGTTAATCTTCAAATTACCTTCCATTATTTACAATCAATTATTTACAACATGTCACAATAAAATCTTCTTATTGTTATTCCTTACACCTCCTGTCCAACCGGGTTCAGTCCTTCCCGGAAACGCATAGCTCTCGACCTCTTTTTTACTTACGGGTTCAGTCACTCCCGTTAACGCTTCAGCCCCTAACCTACGCTGCAACGAGTCTAAACCTCCTAGTTTACCGCTGGGTGTGTTATTAGCGATTGTTGATTTGTTCAGCCCTATTTTATTGAATGGAATTTTCTTAATTCCACCACATTATATGTTCCTTCTTCCTTCCCTGTGACTGGATCCTCCAAAACATATGCATTTTGCATTTTTACCTCCTTTACCTTATATGGCCCTCTGTACAAAAGAAAAAACTTCTTTATTTCTTTCTTCAAACTTGAAGATAAATTGTGATTCTTTACCAATACTAGCTCACCAATCTGATATTCTATGGGCTTAATGTCTTTGTCGTGTCTCTTCTTCCTCAATTCCGCCTTGTGCAACAGGTTTTTTCTTGCTAATATCAATTTATTTTCATATTCAATCTCTGATCCTTGTGGAAATTCTATTAAGCTCCTATATATCCTTGGACACGCTTTCTTGAATATTAATTCATAAGGAGTAAAGTTTGTTGTGTCATGTATCGAATGATTCATGCACCATTCAATGTAGTCCATGTATTCTGGCCACTTGTTGTGTTGTTCGCTCACATAAATCCTGAACATCTTACCCAGTTCTCGCATACATCTCTCTGCAGGGTTGCTTTGTGGGTGATATACCGATGTGTGTCTTATTTGAATGTTTTCCCATCCTAACGTTTCTCTCCACACACTTGATTGAAACTGGCTCCCATGATCACTCAATATAGCCCTTGGTCTTCCTACTTCCTTTATGTACTTGTCAACTATCTTTTCTGCCAACACCTTGGCTATCGCTCTCTTTACCGCATATAATTTTATGTACTTCGTAAAAATATCCACTACTACAAATATATATTTTACGCCACCTCTTCCTGTTGGTAATTCACCAAACATGTCTACTGCAACCAATTCCAATGGTCTTCTTGGGACGATATTCACCATCAAACCCTCTTGCTTTTGGTTCCCCACTTTGCTTTTCTGACATATTTCACAACACCTGAGTTTTTTCCTGATAACTTTCTCCAATTTGGGAAAACAAAATATCTCTTTAAGTATCCTATAGCATTTTCCAGCTCCAATATGTCCATATCTCATGTGACAATCCTCTATAATTTTATCTATCATACTTCTTGGCGTACATACTCTATAGTCTTCAGACTCACCATATCTTTGAAATAAAATTCCCTCATACAACAAATAAAATCTCTTTACATTATGATAGCCTTGACTTTCTTTAGTCAGAATCTCCATTACTTTCTTACAACTTTCGTCTTCTTGTTGCCTGACCATCAAGTTTTTAAACAAATCCTTCATCTCTTTATCCTGTCCTTTCAATAACTTCTCGACTGTTGTGACGTAAATCTTCAATAATCCTTCTTCATCCTTTTTTATAACACTTTTATCATTAACTCTTGATAATACATCTGCTACTACATTTTCCTTCCCTGGGCAATACTCAATCTCCAAATTATACTCTTGTAAAAATAGCATCCATCTCAACAATCTACCATGCGTCAATTTGCAATTCTTTAGAAACATTAATGCCCGATGATCCAACTTTATCGTTATTCTATTTCCTAATATGTATCCTCTGAACTTCCTACAACCAAATATAATCGCTAGTAATTCCTTCTCCGTTATTGTGTATCGCAATTCAAAATCCAATAAGCTCCTACTCGCAAAGGCAATGTTCATATGATCTCCGTTCTCGTCTAGCTGGTATAAGACTACTCCCAATGCTATGTCTGACGCATCAGTGTTCATGAAAAATGGTTTGGTAAAATCTGGGTGTTTCAATACCGTTTGTTTCAAAAATTCTTCTTTGATTTTGTTGAAGACCTGTCTTTCCTGTGCTCCCCATATCCAACCTTTCTTCACCTTGTTGTTTCCAAGTAGATGTTTAAACTGTGATGTTAGATCTGCATAATTCTGTCGAAACTTGCGATAATAGTTGCACAATCCCAGGAAGCTCTGTAGTTGCTTCAAGTTCTTCGGTTCTGGAAACGATTGTATGACTTTGACCTTCTCTTCATCAGCTCTTATCCCAATATCTGATATGATGTATCCTAAAAATTTTATCTCCTTGTTGCAAAATTTTGACTTGCTTAATTTAATTGTTACATTGTACTCTTGTAGTCTCTTGAAAACCATGTCCAAATGCATCAAGTGCTCTTCTAATGTCCTAGACGCTATACAAATATCGTCAACATATATAATTGCAAACGACAGAACCTCTGGTCCCAATACGTGTGCCAAACCTTTTTTAAAAATAGAAGTGCTGACATTCAGTCCAAATGGCAACCGCTTAAACTGTAAATTTCTGCCATTAAATGTGAAGGCGACATATTTCCTTGACTCTTTTGCAAGTTCTACTTGCCATAAACCACTCACCAAGTCTATGCTGGTAATGTATCTTACGCCTTCAAACCTTTGAAGCAGATCATCCACATTCTCCGGTGCTTCCCTGTCTGGTATAATGATGTTGTTCACTTGGCGTGCATCTAAGCATAATCTCACCGATCCATCCTTCTTAATCACACAAACTAACGGGTTAGAAAATTGACTGTTGGACCCCTCAATGATGTCATTCTCCAGCATTCTATTTATCTCCTCTCCTACAGCAAATCTCTTTGAGTGTGGGATTGCATACGATCTATTTATAAATTTTTCTCCTACTTTTATGTTCAATTTTGCCTCAAAGTCACGCATCTTACCAGGCTGATTCGAAAATATGCTTCTATATTTATTTAAAACTGTTCCAAGCGCTTGTCTCTGTTCTTTTTGGCACAAATTTGTTTTCCCTAACGCTTCATTCAAAACCTCCTTCCAGTCATCATCACTAAAATTTTCTTCTAAACGCCAACATTGACTATCATTCTTCAATTCACTATACAAAGAGACAACCGTGTCCTCAATTTGACAATCTAAATCACTTTGTGTACCTGACGCACTACAAATGGTATTACTAACTAGATTACATAACCTTAAACTACATACGTGGTCACCACTCTCTCCATTAACAAATCTTGCAACTACCCTTTTATCTCCTACGCTGAACTTAAATGTACCTTCTTCATAATTAATTTGCGCACAATTTTTTTCTAAAAAATCACTGCCCAATATGAAATCCAAATTCAAACCTCCAACAAAAAAAAAATTCACAAATAATAATTCACCACCTATCTCAACCTCCAAACATATTTGTTTTGAGATCCTTTTGCTTCTTATTCCCGTTACACCCATTATCATTAAATTTGAGACTGGTAGTTGCATAATTTTTCTTTTGTTCAGGGTTTGCAACTCCCTGAACATATCTTCACTCACCACTGTAATCTCTGATCCTGTATCTATGATGGTCTTATATTTCTTCTCGTATATTGTCATCTCGATTTCAATAATGCTTCCTTTTACAGCCTGCGATCTTATTTCTGTATAGTTTTCCTCTTCTATCAACTCATCATTATTCTCTAAGTCCATGTCCATGCGTTTAGAATTTACAACCGGCCCTTTTTCCTCAGACAACGTAATGCCAGCCGCATACACTACTGTCTCTCTGCGTTTCCCCGACCTGAACCACTACCATTTCTATTTTGACCAGTGCCACCATTTCGTGCTACACCATTGTCATTGGTCGGTCTAGATCCATTATTGTTTGAATTAGATCCATGTCCATTATTATTGAAGTTTGGCCTAACGTTATCCTGCCTATTACCATTATTGTTATTATAATAGCTTCGGTTTCCTTCAAACCTACCATTATTATTACTCCCAAAACCTCCTCTATTTTGATTAAAATTGTTGTTGTGTGGCCTATCATTATTAAATCTAGTGTTGTAAACTCTGTGATTTTGAAAACTGTTGTAGGTATTATTATTACCCTGTCTATGTTGTTCATTGCCTATATTTCCGTCACTATTGTATTGGCTCTCTTGCCAATCAATAATTGTCTTTTCCAAATCAATTAGTTCTTTCGGTTTAGACGCTAATAATACTAATCGTAGACTTTCCGGCAACTGTTTCACAATATGTTTAGTGAATGTGGCTATTGGCATTGGCGGATCTAAAAATTGAGTTTTATAATACCACCTAATGACGTAATTATGAATGTTTCTAATCGGTCCCCTGTATGCTTGTCCCATAATTATTCTACTCCTAAGATGTTCCTGTTTCTCAATTGACCAAAATCTGTCCAGAAATGCCGCTCGAAAATCCTCGAAATTTTCCCATTCTCCCCTATGAACCTCAAACCACAATGCTGAGTTGTCCTTAAAATATTTTTGAATAAACATTTTGACTAAGTCCCAATTTTCACCTCTACTCTGATAATAAAGTTGTATACTTTCAATAAAAACTTTTGGATGCGGTTCCCTTAACTCATTGAAAAAATCCGGAATCAAAATGTCGTCACTCTTTTCATTACACATAACCACAGTTTTGTTTTTATTTAAATCTTGTTTAAATTTCTTTAATTCAGCACCAAGTTTATCATCCATAACCTTTAAACCATCATTACATCTATTTATTGTTAACTCACATTTATTTTCCACTAAGGTATTAGTTTCAACGATTTTAGTATCCATTTGTTGTAATTTTATTTCAATATTTTCACCAAATTCTTTTAATTGTTCTTCCGAATTATAAGAAACCTCATTTATTTTAGCTGTTAATTGCGTTTCCAAATTACTAACGTTATCTTTTATTTCACAGAATTTAGCCTTATTCTCTACTTGAGAATCCTCAAAATTTTTATTTATTATAATTATTTCTTGCTGCAATGTACCTATTTTCTCATATGCCTCCACTTTATTATCTTCTAAACCAACCTTTAAGTCTTCTAAACCTTGTCTGAATTCTGCATTTACTTTTTTAATTTCATTAAATTCCTGCTTAAATTCTGCATTTAATTTTTCAAAATCTTGTTTAAACTCTGCATTTACTTTTTCAATATTATTAAAGATTTGCGTATTAACCCTTTCCGCGTTTTCAAATTTTTCATTAAAATTTTGTTTAATGTCTGCAACTGCTTTACTATTGTTTTCAAATTTCTCATTAAAATTTTGTTGAACATTTTCAAATTTAGAATCTATATTATTAAAATTTTGTCTAAATTCTGCATTTACCTTTTCAATATTATCAAATTTTTTTATAAGAAAACTCATCAATACACCTTCGTCCAATTTACTATCTTCCTTTGCCACCTTGTTTTCTTCCACCACAGTACCCATTTCATTATTATTTTCACTAAAACTTTCCGTCGCCGACTGATCAAGACACGACATATTTGAACAATCCATTACACCACTATCATCATTAACATTATTATCGTTATTATTATTCATCTTACCAAATTAACATTGACTATTATTAAACACAAAAAATATCTTTCCAAAGAATTCACAAGTTTACAAAATATTTTTCTTTCAAATTTAAAATTTAATTGACCATCATGCAGTCAACATCCACGAATGCACAATCCACTCCCGTTTCGTATTCAGTAAATTCGTTGGGCGCCGTTTTGTAACGTTCTACGCACTTGCAAATGTCTTGTGGTGTCATATTGCAACATGCTGTAGTAACATTAGCAAACAATTTAAAATAATAAAAAACAAAATAAAATTTATCAAAATTTACTTTCTTTTATAAACTTATATACCCTTAATTACTTAACTTTTGAAAAATACTGGGTTCGTATACTGAATAGTACTTTAGGAAGGTTGGACTGCACACAATGAAATCGACTACATGATGCTCAATTTACGTTTATTCAGCCATTTTGTTTTGACTGTTTTTAGACTCAAAAATTAACTTACAAAGAACAACATTCATGTTGACAAGAAATTGCTTAAATAGCTCCAAAAAATCTTACGTGTAAGAACATTAAATCTTTTAACTAAATTAATTACTAAGTTTTTTAATGGCTTCTTTATTTATCTTTAAATATATTTCAGATCTGATTATTTTTTATAAATTAAATACAATTTATTAAGATTAATATACTTGCGTAGTTTCGTTGTTCTCCATGTCCATACACTTTAATAAACTGTTAACTCACTTAACCTTGCGATGCATTGTCTAACACGAGATTGCGTGTAAAGTTACAGTTTTTTATTTTACACATAACTTTCAAAGTTCTTGGCCGATTTTAATTGCGAATGTCTTAAAATGTTCATCGTTCTATGTTAATCACCTTTGTTAATGTTCTTTTCACTAAACCATACTCGTTCCGCACTTTACTGATTCAACTCAAGACATACATTTTGAGAGAACTTAGCTGTTATTCGCCATCTTTCTAAGTAACAAGGAAGCCTAGATCATTTCCGTCTTGTCCAAAGTTGCAACGAACGTGATTCTTACAAGATTCCGCTCATGCGTACTGTTGTTTTCCATACGTGCTGCCAACTGTTGTATTTATAAAACATTGTCTATTGAGTGGTGAATATACATGTATGAATCCACTGCCATCTGATCTTGGTTATTTGTGCATGTACTGTGTTAATTGTGTTATACAGTTTTGGTTTCTTGAATTAATGTTAGTTAATTGTTTGTATGATGTAATGTTCGTGTTTTGCGGTTTTGGCTGTCGAATTCGTGAATTAGCGTCTTTGTTGATTTCTTCTACTCCTAACTTATTTACAATTCTAATTTTTACATTCTTACTTATATAAATTTATGTGTTACAAATTTACTTTGTGACCCCAGATTCTGTATGCATTACACGTGGTGTCGTATGGCCGTTAGTGGGTTAATAAAAGTGCACTATAAAACAAAGAATACGTAAGTAATAACTTTAAGTCTAACTAAGTCTGCATTTAAACATTTTAATAATTTATATTGTAGTATGTTTTAAATTTAAAAGGTTGATAATTAGAGTGTATGTTTGAATGTCTGAGCCTGTAAAATACGTAATATGATTTGCCAATATTTTCTTTTATTTTGTGTGTGTTCAAATCTTAAAATGTGGCATTAAAGGTTAAATGCCAACTACTATGCTTTCTTAATTTGAGTCCTTTCCTTCCTAGAAGTACTTTATGGTAAATTGAACCCTATTTATGAATTTTAGACTCAGTGTAGGATAAGTGATACAAAATTGCGTCGGTTGAAGCTGCGATGATGAGTCTTGGCGGCAAGGTCTCTGTGAGGAGAACACAGATTCCGTGCTCCTAAGACGAACTGCCCTGTAGCTATCAACTGTAGGCACAGATGTAAAAAATTAATGCGTAACAGAGATTTGGTAGTCAACTGTGACAAACACAGATCTGACTACAACATAACCTATTTTCAATTTTGGGGTTATGTTTGATTGTTTTTGTTGTGGTTAAGGGAATAGTGTCTTGTAGTATTTTGAATTGATAATTATATTAATAAAGTAAAGTATATAAATTGAAGGTATGATATTACAAATAATTGTTACGCAGCAAAAGGTTATTTTTAATTAAATTAACTTAGAAAAAATTTGTCAAAATTTTATTTTTTTATTTTTTTTTTATTTTTATTAATAAAATTTGTTTGTAAACGGCTGGCAAGAGTGCAGCACGTTACAGCTTTAAGCGCATCATATCTTCTTTGGATCAGAAGGGATAAGGAATGGACAGTTGGTGAGGGGAACGTTGTGGCCTCATAAAGACGTCTTAACTCTCCTTGCCCGGTCGTCAGTCCGGGGCCAACCAAAGTTATAAAACGTAAACCGCACCTGATCATTCTTGTGGGCCTGCTGTGAAGATAGTGATACCACATAAAAGCCATGCTCTTCCCATCATCATTTATTCGATTTTATGCCCTCAAAATCATCTGATTAATTAAAATTTCTCATTTAAAGAAGTTCTCTTAAAAATGTTGATTGATTACTGACATTTAATAAATCATTCAGTTACACATGATATTTGCTTTATCATTTAATGGATTACTGTCCGAGCGTAAGCGAGGTCTCCGTTTTAACTCGACCGTTCGGCATTTCGTCTGAGTGTCTGTATGTCTGTGTGTCTGTCTCACGATTACGGCCAAACGCCTTGACCGATTTTGATGATTTTTTGCATGAATGTTCCTTATTCCTAGGCCAAGCCATGTATATATACGTTTTTTTTTCATTTTTCATTTTTAACCCCTTAAATAAAATAAAAATGGTGGCCGGACCATTTCTCTCAGTGTAAGCTTTTTTCCAAAGTCAGTTTGTGGCTCAACCGTAAGACGAATTTAAAAACTAATAATATTTTGCTAAATCAAATTAAATTTTAAACAAAATTGTATTCTTGATTTTTTTCCGTATCTCTAACGGTAAGCTCACAAAATGGCCGTAACGTTCGAATTTGTTAAAAATCGTCCAAGTTTTTGTATTTCAACCATGTGTTTATACGTTTATTCTAAACCAATTCAAAAGTGTTCCATAGCTTTTTTGTAGATAAAGGTTTAAAGAATTCATATATGCCAGTAAAAAAAATTATTGAAGTAAAATTAAGAAAGTTATTAGCTCAAGAAACAATCACGTTCAGTAACGAAAGGAAAATGTTTAACTTTAGGCCTACATAAAAAGTAGTAAAAATTATTGTAATTTTTTTCATAAATGTAAAAAGGTTTTGTAATTTAGTTCTAAATAGAATTGTATAAAAAATTTATCAATTTCAAATTTCTTATTTTGAAAACACCAGTTTTTATGTTCCTAATACAAGACTGCTAACAAAACTAGGCCTGTTTTGAATAGTAATTTAGGAATATATCATTTGCCCAAAAATGACATATTATTATAAGAAAGTGTAGAGGATAAATCAAAGAATTGAACTGTATACCTGTAAATTATCATTGTAAATTTCATAAAAGTATTTGACTTAGCTTTACTTGAATTACAAAATGAGATGAAACAAATGAAACCTCGCGGCGATAAAGGACATAAAGGATAAAAATGACCGTAGAACACCGTGGGAAGTGTTGGTACAAGGGTTGAGATCACTATCACGACGATTTAACATCGTTTGATTTCATTATTTCTAATATTGGAATATGATATTGAACTTAAGTTAACTTATGATACATTGTTAAGTTTGAGTTATTTAAGTATGTAAATATTTAATTGTATGTTGTCCCTCTATAACGCGATATTTTTAGCTATCTAACGCATTATTAACCTAAATAAAACACAATGCCTCTAAAAGAAAATCTTTAGCAGTTAAAGCTCAAGAAAAGAAATAAAAACGAAAACTAGAAATCCCGGAATCGCGGGAATTGTAAATAATGTTTCACTGGCTAAACCTTGTGCTTACTTCCTTACTGGCACACTATTTTTAAGCTAAGCTCAAAACCACATTTGTTGTTTCAACGAGCGAGGTCTACTGTTCACAGAACTACTAGTATAATAAACAATGCAATAAAGTATGTGTAGAGAGAAATTAATAGCTATACAAAAACGTAATTAATTATTTTATTATTAATATAAGCAATTAAATGCTGACAGAAAGATCATAGCTTACTGTTGGATGTGTTCAGTCATTCTTAGTTCTTCTGGATTTTGAGAACACTTCTCCAAAAACATGAGTAATATATGGTTGGTGACAATAATATCTTGCAGATACTGTTTACTTTGTATGGTAGGATCAAAATGATGCAGTAGCAGTACAAACAGAGATTTTAAATCATTTGTACGTAACATTTTGTCTAAAAAAGAAGGAAAATAAAACAATTATTGTTAATTTTAAAAATAAAACATTAAAAGATATTACATTAAAGGGTAAATAGTACACATGTCTAAAAAATTCTTAGTTCATAATATGTACTAATCTTTGACCACATCGACTGAACATAAGAATATTTAATATTGAATACTTACTTTGTAATTCTACAAAATATTCTTTATCTTCGTGGGTAAGATGTGTGATCTTCTTATAAAATTCAATAGTTTGGACGATTTCTTTTATAGATATAACAACCTATAATCAAGTATCACATGAAATTTTAATTACAATACAACCAATTTAATTAATATAAATAATATTTAGTGATAATTTTGTTAAAAAAGATATATTAAAACAGTATACCTATTTTGGTAAAAGTCTCAAAATTACTTTAATAAAAAAAGCATAAATTTATCAAAATAAGTGTCCCTTGATCTGAATTTTGACTTAATAAATTGGTTTTATAGCTAATTATTAATGTGTACTTAAAATAAAATTACTTTACTCAATATAAAATTGTTTTTATTACCAGATGTATCTTGCGAAGACAAGGATTTAGATCTCCTTTTTGTGCCCGCACTACTTCCATCTGCTCACACAAATTTAATCCTTCAAAAGTTAAGTATGACAGAATATCAAATGATAGAACTGAGCTGAAAAATAAATACATCAAAATGTTTAAGTAATAATTTGTCACAAATTTTATTATAATTCCTCTAACTTTTAGCCACATTAAATTAAATTTGAAATTATAAACAGCCATTTTAATTTAATTTTATAATTAGTTGTGATTGATTGTGTCTTACATTTTACCATAGTCAACATTAAGAAATGTTTATTTTATAAAAATTGTTTAAATTATTTATTATAGAAACCCTAAAATAAGAACTTTACTCTCAACTCAGCTTTGTACACAAGAAACTTTATGGACTACTTTAGAGCTTGTAATTCTCACACCTAAAAGTCATTGCATAAAACTAATTTTAAGTTACCTGATAAGATTCAAATGAATTTCAAGCTGTGCAACAAACTTCAAGAAATACGTGACGAGCCAGAAGAAATGTGACATGTCTATGTGAGAATGCTTGTTGGTGATAAGTTGAGAATGCAGCTCACTTACAAGATAACCATAGCCTTTCAGTAGAAAATCTACGGTAAACTCCTTAAGCAGATGAGAAATTTCATCATCGGTCGGAGAGTGGTGCATAAGAGCTTTCAAATTCATACTGAAACAGAATTGTTAAAACATAAGTAATAGAACCAAAATGAAATCTAAATTATTTTGAAACTATGAAGGTTTTCTTTTTCATTATTAACAGACTGCGAGACAAAATTACATACATTTTTATCTTCTAGTCTTCAAGAAAGATAAACCAAACATGGTAAATTATTAAGTTTTTAATAAGATTAAAAATTAGTTTTTATCTTTCATCAAAAACAATTAAAAAACTTATAATGTCAATAAGAATAAAGATAGAATTGCTTCAGTTTACTACAAAAGGAGGCACAGACAATTTTAGCTTGCAAAACCTTATATAATTGCAACAAATAATTGGTTATTATTTATCTTCTGAGTTTTATTATCTAAAAATGTTGTGATCTTTGCTAATTTTATTCTATACGGATACAGGTAAATATAAATTTGTCTTATAGTTGTCACACCTATCATAACACTGACTCACTTTCTGCCATATAATAACAATGAAGAAAAGTGCAGGAACCAGGTTGAACAATTTCAAATTAATCATACCTATGAACTACATAAAAACATCTTTTAATGTTTAAATTATCTAATATCCGATGCAGACCGTTACTTCACAATGCCTATATCTTTGAAAATTCAGTATACAACCTAGAGTCAAAAGTTCCCGGAATTAATTTCTAGAGACCCCCAGTGCAGTCGCCCCTGAGAAATTAGTTTTGCAGCATTTGGTACTCTTGTTCGTGGCGATGAAGAAGAGTCAAGTTTATGATTGGCACAATCGTTTTCATGAAGGTCACGTAAACATTGAAGATAACCACCTTCACCTCAACCACTGATGAAAACATTGGCGAGTAAGGCAACTTGTACATAGTCTTGCAACAGAAGACTAACGATTGACGAAATCGCATTTGAGTTAAATTTATCACATGGTAGTGTCCACAGTATCCTTTATGATCATTTGAACATGCATAGAATTTGTTTGCGAATGGTTCCAAAAATGGTGACTGCCTAACACAAAGAAAATTTAATGTTAACGACTGGTGAGTTAATTGATATGGCCGATTCAGATCCGAATTTTTTGAAAAAAATTGTAACTGGTGATGAAACATGGTGTGTTCTACGACCCTGAAACACATCGGTCTCTGTTAGTACATAATTATCTAGTCAAGAACAGTGTTACCACGCTAGAACATCTCCTACTCGCTCGACCTCGTCCCAGCCGATTTCTTCCTTTTCGAGCGGTTGAAAACATCGTTGAAGGTAGAACGATATGCAGTTGCTGAGGCTGTCAAGCAAAATGCTATGAAAGCCAAGAAAGAACTTTCACAAAATGAGTTCCAAAACTGTTTTGAAGACCTGTATAAACATTGGGGCAAGTGAGTTGCAGAAGGAGAGTATTTTAAGGGAAAATAATTTGTAAGTATTTAACTTTGTTCAATAAATAAATTAAACCAATTCCGGGAACTTTTTTACTCTAGTAGTACATATATTATGAATTTGTTTGTGGTAGTAGTAATATAAAAAGATATTACAGCTATTACTACTGTGAATGATAGATAGATCAATATCTAATTATGTTTTTATAAATTACTACCTACAGAATTTAATTTGAAAATGAAAGTATCTCACTAACTATAGTAACTATTACAGTTTTCAATTAAAATCACCATAAGAATTATTATTGATTAAATCATGTAGATATTCATTTAAATATTTGTTGGTGAAAAACCACGTTGAGTGTATATTTAAATACAGTAGAGCGTCGAAAATCCGAACTAATTGGGACCGAGGGGGTTCGGATTTTCAATTTGTTCGGATTTTTGAAAATAACCAAGAAAATGCTATTTAGGCTAAAATATATGCCCTTTAATCGATTAAAGTGGTTAAACAGTACAAGCAGAAAGTAAGACTACTTACATATTATGATTTAGAAGAACCTTCACGTCATGATTACGCTTGGAACTCTCAATTACAGTACAGTATGTACTGTACATGTTTAAAAATTGACTTGTACATTATAGTTAACACAAACAAAAAATAAAAAAATTACTATACAGTACACTACTGTATGTAAAACACACTGTTATAATGATTACACAAAGAGAAATGAATGAAACTAAAAATGTACGAAAGACAGAGCAATGATATCTACTGTCCTGTAGACACTGACTGACTGAGGGTGGACGTGATAACTGATAAAGAGATAGACTGAGTTAGTGGGGCGAGCTAGTGTAGACAAAAATAGACAAGCCAAGGTTATTACCCCACCCCACCCCACCCCGCTTTGTTCAACTATGAGACAAACACGATGTTTGTTTACTGCTAGCGCTAAAGCAGCTTATTAGCGTGACAGTGAAAATACTGACAGCCAATCTGCTGTGAGGGCGTGTGAAAGCAGGTAGTATTAAGAAGTGTTTAAAAAGAGATACTGTAATGTAATGTCAAACTGCAGTGAAGATTTTTGTGGATTTTTTAACGACGCAATTGAAATTTGCGAAATAAAATTTTTGCAGGGGCTACCTCGGAATGCGTTCGGATTTTTGACGTTTCGGATTATTGACGTTCGGATTATCGACGCTCTACTGTAATAATAATGTCTGCTAAATCTTTTAAAAAATTTTATAACTATTTTTAAAATGTTCAAATTTAATTTTGAAGTTCTATTTTAAACTAACCAACTCTTTCGGCTACGCTTTATAAGTTTTTTCCTCCTCCACTCTTTCTTTTTTTCTGCTGACAGTTGAGGCTTCCCTGTAGGATATCTACTTTTTTTAATCAAGTGTGTTGGCTTTTGATGAATTGGTTTTGAACAGCTACATAAAACAGAGAAATAAAAATTAACCATATTATTGTTACCAGAGGCATAACAGGCGGGACAGGGTAACAGAGCCCTGGGCAAGGAAACCCTCAGGTTTAAAGTGTGATGGTACATCATACACACACAAGCGCACAACACTTGATCAAAACACACACTTTAATAACACATATTTCTTTAAATCAAATAAACTATTTTCATTTTAACACACATTCTAAATTCTTCTTTATACAATACAAGAATAAGTTGATGCAATTCAGTAAGCAATGTGAAAGATGAGATTAGTATCTAGAAATAAAAGAATAAACCGCAATAAAAAATTAAGAAGAAAAATAACGAAAGTAAGAATGAAAAAGACAAAATTAGTATTATTGGGAATGTAAAAATGGTAACATGCAACCTAGATAGTTTTAAATAATAAAAAATCATTCATTATAAACAAGATGCAACATGCAACTACAATAATTATTAAAGAAGATCTACATAAACATTTGATTAAAGTTAAACGTACATACTACAGGAAACATTCAGGACCTCGTGAAAATTAGTTAAATAGTCATTCACCTTAGAAACTAGTAAAACACATTTTATTTAAATAACTATACTCTGTCTAGTTCAGGTTGGCCGATGGACCCGAGTCTACCTGAGACCACCCCTCGCCTCTGTCCGCTGCCTAGGCGATGAGTCACCTACTGGCTGTGTTTGTACAATGGTACACTTTCTTAACAGAATAATAATTTAACATTTTTAAAAGCATATTTGAAATCTACTAAAAAAGTTATGAAAAATGATACCAAACTCGACCTAGGTATTAGAACGTTTAATTCGAACTTTATTAAGAATTGTTTACATTGTGACTGCGACTTTTTATTTAGACAAGTTTTAATCTGTAATGAATATTAAAAGCTTTAGTTAGGGACTGTTTGGGTAAAAGTAAATTGACCGTAGAATTTGTTAATAATAGTAAATCTTTTTACTGAGGTATAATGTATTTAATACAAATTACAATAACAATCGGAGAAAAAGTTATATACACAATATGCTACATACAATGCAATATAATACTATACAATACAAATCCTATACAACAATAAAAATACAATACTATACAATAGTTTATTAACTATTAAACCTACAGCGGTCTGAAATTGCTTCTGATCGGTACACTTGCAAGATGGATTCTTGTTACCAGATTTGTTCATTTATAAACATTTTCATAATCAGATTAAATGTTCTAATACATAGGTCGAGTTTGGTATCATTTTTCATAACTTTTTTAGTAGATTTCAAATATACCTTTAAAAATGTTAAATTATTATTCTGTTAAGAAAGTGTACCATTGTATAAACACAGCCAGTAGGCGACTCATCGCCTAGGCAGCGGACAGCGGCGAGAGATTATAGGGGTGGCCTCAGGTAGTCCTGGGTCCATCAGCCAACCTGAACTAGACAGAGTATAAGTACAATCCATCATTTGATTCATTTTCATCATTAGTTTTTAAATTTGGTTAATCAATACGCTGTTATTATTCATTCTGGCATTGATAATTATTTATATTGTAAAACACAATGTATCTTGATTGTATTGCAGCTTTTATTGGCTGACTCTATCTAGGAATCAAATATAAAATAATAAATATCATAAAAGCTAAATTGCTAGGTCAATTGACATGAGTAAAGTTGTTAAGATTTTTACCTATCAAATTCAGGTATATACTTTTGGACTGAAAAATCATCAATTGAAATACAGTATGTATGTTAAGATATTGATTTTACTTTCTCATATACTATATATAGTATAGAGAAAGTATAGTGATTGCAAAAAAAATCGATGTTGACATTTTTGTGGAATATATCCGTTTTGGGAACCACTGAGTTAAAAAAAAGTGTTTTTTACAAAATGTCTGTCTGTCTGTATGTATGTCTACAAAGCTAGAGAGAAAACTATTCGATCGATTTCGAACAAATTTGCACCAAATACCTCAATTAGGCCTGTATGGATGCACAAAAAAAGGTTTTGAAAATTTTTGAAAAACAACCCCCTTTTTGGCCAAAAAACCCCCCAAAATCAGTTATTTTTTTATAAAAAACGGCTCTAACGATTTTGATAAAATTTGGCTTATTTGTAGTCCTTAATTACCATATGCAAAAACTCGCATCTTAGAAAATTCTCGTTTAGATAATAATAATAACTGATTTTTTAGGAGTTTTTGGCCAAAAAGGGGGTTGTTTTTCAAAACCTTTTTTCATGCATCGATACAGGCCTAATTGAGGTGTTTGGTGCAAATTTGTTCGAAATCGATCAAATAGTTTTCTCTCTAGCTAATAATAATAATATTTATTAGTTAATATCACCTCTCCTACCCCACCTACAATTATGAAGTCACAGTGAATCTGTTTAATAATTTAAATATATTATGTTTGTGAGAAAGTATGTGCCAGTTTCTGGTACCGTTTATTATGCATAAATATTATCTTACGTGAATGGTCCTTCATCTTCATTACTCGATGTAGACATAGATTCCTGGTTTTCTACTTGTGTTCCGTAACCACGGTCTGAGAATTCTGAAGATTCACAGTCTACCTTCATATTAATCTCACTGTCATTATTTTGAACCTCAGTTGCCTGTTGCATGACAAAATTCAGGTATAATAGTTTCAAACATTCAGTTTATATTTTTACAAAAAATAAGATCTAAAACAGTCTAAAATTAAAAACAAAGGCGTGCGCAGGGTCTCAGAATTGGGGGTGCCAGTCCTTCGGGGTTTGGGGGCCCTCCCACAGAAAATAAAAAAAATTAGAGCAAAATGGCGAGTTTTAGAGATTGTTTATGACTTTTTTTGAACACGTAAAAACCTTAAAAACCACTGCATCATTTCGCAGTTGGCCTGTAACTGCTTTTCATACAAAATTTACTTCACCTCAAACGAAGTAATCCTATGAACACTAACAGAGGTGGTTGAGGCAGATTGTTGACTTATTAACTGAATGGGTTTATAATACTGCACGCAGCACTTCAAGAAAACAAATTTTTGATTTTGTTTTTCAGAAGTTTGTGATTGTTGGTTTTCTCAAGCTTCAGGAAAAAATCGTTATTACATGGGCATAGGCTATGCTTATTCAGTAACACAAGTTCACAACTTTTAAATTGAAAACCACTTATTTTTTTCTTTGTTATAGGATTAAAAATAAACAGAACATTAGATAGAGATAAGCATATTATATTTTATACAAATTGTATTCATATCAAAAACAAGTGTAACGTGGTACTATTTTAATAAAATAAAAGAGTTTAAATGAGAGGGAAATAAGCTTAATGTACTACAAAGTCATACGTCGATTGAAAGGCACCATTTGTTTAAATTCTTCAATAATTACAGTGTCCAGATCAGTATTTGCAGTGAGTTCTTGCTCGACAAATGGGATCAGAAGGTGTTCCAAACGATCTTGCAGCATTGTTGACCGAAGTTTTGATTTCACAATGCTCAGTTTTGAAAAACTCCTCACACAACTGCAGCTTGTCGCTGAAATTGTAGCAAATGTTTCTAATAGTTTCTTAAAGTTTGAAAACGTTCCTCTGTTGTACTTGAACAGCCACTGCAGTACAAAGTTTAACATTGGACCAGAACTGTAACGTACAGAAGAATAAGGTTTTTGTACAAAAATAAACATAAATCTAAAGTAGCGGTCAAATAAAGCACTTACCTCCATAAAAATCTTTACTTTTCTTTAAAAAGATAAAATTGAATACTTTAGCGGATATTTAATGATTTTATATCTCTTCATGTTTTAGTGCAGATCGTAGACATCTGTAACGGCTTCAGAACAAAAATCACAATCAACTGACGACCAAACAAAGAACTTTCAATAACGGTCCAGGTTCTTGGGGCGAGTCCAGTCTGCGGACTGCAGGGATGGGATGGACCAGACTTAGACTCGCCCGCTTCAATCGAATTAAGATACAGATCGGGCTCTTTCGACTGTAATTCTAAACTTCCTTCAAGTAACTTTAGGCTTAGTTTACATTTCGAAATAAAGCTATGGTTTCAGTATGACTATTATACTTGAAACTTATTTATTTTAACACTGTAATAATTAATAGTGTCTAAGAGGCCCTTACTGAAAGCTTTGAGCTAAAGTAAGTTATATTTACGGTAATTCTCTTATCATAAAAAAATCTTGACCTGTTCGGGGGTGCCGCGGCACCCATGCTGCGCACGCCTATGATTAAAAATCAATTGAGAATTTAACTATCTTGAACTTAAGTAACACCATCTAAAAGAAATGAATAGTTAAGTTATTTATTATGAACGTTTAGTTCAATTTGGATTTAATTGAATAAACTTTAAGCTTATAGTTACAAAAAATATATATATTTAGATTTTTTTTTAATCTAATTCAAACGTTTTCAAAGTTAAAAAAGAAAAATTTTTTAAAGTTAAAACTCATGTAGGATGAGAATTTATGTAATTATTATTTACTATTTATTTAATTTCATTTTATAATATTCACAATGTTTCATTTAGTTAAAAGTTAAAAAAAATATTATCTCAAAATTCAATTCTCAACAAACCTCAAAAAGCAGAAGACGTAAAGCTGGCCATCCAAGATGACAGTCCACTGCATTTTTTATCAAAACTCTCATCTTCACATTTTATATCATATAACTTATCTTATGGTGTCACAGTCACAGATAATTTATTTTACGGTCTATGCAGCTGGCCACTTGTGCTCCACAGATAGATATTTTGACATCTGCTAAGCACAGTTTCGCCGCCAAAAGAGTCCGCAAAACATACCTGCACTTTATTTTGATTCATATTATGTAATAGAAATTTAATCATTTAACCTTTCTCTTCAAAAATGTTAGGTTCGATCACTGTGGAAGTACTTGGAAAAAATTCAAAGTGGTTACTTAATGAAAATTAGACAGACACGATGGCTGATTTAATTACACATTTTAAAATAGTTCAAATAGACAAAATACATAATTCAAAACAAAATTTTAATCGATAAAATAATGGTATATTTAAAAAAATTAAATTTGGAATAAATTTTTTTAAATGCAGACAATCTAAATATAAGAT